>SHCU01001752.1:4461-16728 GCA_004307685.1 Ceratina australensis | reverse complement strand
TCTCTCTCTCTCTCTCTCTCTTTACACCATTAACAGTTAGTCAGTTTCACTTGTACACCGGGTCCGTTCTCTCGGTAATACTGTTTCACGCACTTTCTAGGAGGAGCCGAGGGGCCGAATTTAATAATGCGAGTCGAAGGAGAGTTAACTGTCGAGCGAAAACTCGATCCATCCGCGTAGGAAATCGCGAAACGAATGTGAGACTGACCGAGGATGAAAAGTGACGACGGCTATGCGAAAAGCGATGGTCAGCCGGTTACATCACCGCGCGTAGCGTTGCTCGGTGTAAATCGACGCGACGTTTGATCTCGGATGGAAAATAAGTACGCCTTAGGATTAAAGAGAACGAGCCACGATAGAGTGGCGTGTGGTTCAAGATGGCTGTTAGGTGAGGTTGCCAGGTAAGCAAGAGAAGGAGGGAGAGGAGACTGTGAATGGGGCCTCTTTACGGGCCCTGGGACCGAGAGAAAGGCGGCGGCAGCGACGACGACGACGACGCTGAGCCAAGGGACCGACATTCGCGGAGTAGGGATGCCGGACTTGCTTCGCGAGTCTTTCTTATTTTTCTACCTCGAAATAATCGATGCAAATGATAAATATAACGAATATATGTTATTGTGTTATTCGAATATTTATCAATTTTGCATCTCTTGGGTATTATCGTGATAATTGAAATAAGAGTTCCTTCTGATTACGTTAGGTGTTCTTTATTTATCGTTTATTAATGAGAAATTCAAAAGAACAGCACTGGTCAGTTTTACATTAGTTGTGAACTCAACATTTTATACTCAGAAATTCTTTTGCGATAGGTTTCATATAAAATGGATAATAAGGGCATATAAATGAATGCTTTTAACATACATAAGTATGTCAAATGTCATTTATTAATTGAACGCGAACATTATTACGCATATATAAATTGTATGATTAATATATGCTTGTGCGATTAATAATGTGAATGTTCTCTCGTTCAATGTCTATGTCTTTACCCGTAGTACATTTAAAACGAAATAAAGTCAATTATAAAATGTTGAGTGACGTATGAAAATATAGAACACACATAGCTTGTATAGTTAATAATTAAAATTTAGTCTATCGCGCGTCTAACTATAACGACCAAACAGTAGGAAGAGTTTAGTAAGATAAAAGTGTCTTTACATGTAGATATTAACAAATAAGACGTTAAATTGAAAAAGTATAAATACAGTTCGCGATACTGATGATTAAAACGCTAGTATACGCCCGACGATAAAATAATACAAAGAGTTTAGTAAACTAAAAATGTCCTCTTGGACAATAATTCATTTGAATATTAACAATTAAGATCGCATATACCAAGTGTAATTGAACATTGAGCATTGAGCTACGAAACACACGTCGTTACATATGCAAGCGTTTTCACTGATGAGTGCAACACCGTAATACACAGTATAAGATATGATAAAATGATAAAAAAAAGAACTAAAGGAATCTTCAAAAGAAGCGATCACAGAGTTCTGTATAGTAGCCTGAGCGAGGGAAGTCGTTCGTTACTTTTTCTTTTGCCGTTACATCTTTTATTCTTAGACGGAAAGGAAATTTATTTCTACTAGGCATGTTCCTCGTTTTTTCATATCTTTCACGAGCAATTTCAATATCTGTTTTTTCAGGTTCCGGAGGTTGGATATTTTGAGTGAGTAGAAGATGGTAGTCTCGAAGTTTCGCAATAAGCCTTGACCTCTCCTCGTTACCATCTTCCTTCATGATCGAGAGATCAGGAATATCTATACGTTGTAAATCATGATTAGGTTCCCTGAGACTCGCTTCCCTGTGAAACATTTCAATTTTTCTCTTTAGCTGTTCGGCATATTCTGTTTCTGTTTCGGATGTATCAGATTCTGACGAAGTGTCATATTCTTTCCAAGGAGAAACTTCTTCCGCTTCTCTAGATTCACTCTCAAACATTTTAGGAACTGCTTCTGGGTGATCAACCTGCTCCGATTGCTTTTGAATATGACCATCTGTACATTGTGAATTTTTCGCTAAGATATTAGTGAGATTTTCGCATCCAAAGGCGACCTCTAGTCTGTTTGTACATCCCGCTCTTGAAATAGTGTGACACACTTCTTGGTAACTCTCGTCATCTCTTACGTTTGATAGTGCACCTCGCAATGCAGACGCTAAAGCGAGAATAGTTCCTCTCCCAGCAGAAACTCTTCTAACTTCGCTAGAATTATTCTGAGAAATGCCAGAAAGTACCTTTCGAAGATCGATCTTCTTCGTAGGCTTCACATTATTTCGAAATCTCGGACAGATCGTTGCGACATTAGCATCATCTTCAGTATCAGTTTCTTCGGTTTCTTTAGAATCGGTACGAACATCGTACATTTCACACATTATGTCCAGTAGATCAGCTTCTGAAGGGATCATTCTTTTTCTAGTTCTCCTGGCTTTCTTAGAATTATCTTGAGGCATTCGAGGAAGAGCTTTTTGAGATTTGACAACTTCAAGATATTCCTTCCCTAAAACAGTTGTTCTGGTTTCTACAGTATGATCCTGAGACATTCCAGAAAATTGATTTTGAGAGGTAATCTTCTTCGAATGCTTCTTTATACGAGCATCTGCATTTCGCCTACGTTTGCTCTTAGAAGGAGCACTACTGACTTCCTTAGTATTACCGCAAGGCACTCGAGGTAGTGGTTTTTTACCCTCTATACTTTTATAATATCCCAAAGGAGCTATTCTGGTTCTTGCTTCATGAATATCAGGCTTTCTAGGTATTGCTGGACGGTTCTTCGGAGGGCGCAATCGTGGTCGGCGATACCCATAAATTTCCATCATTATTGGATCATCTGTAAACTCACACTCGGTTAGAGAATATGGATCAGGAACATTTATTTTTTTTCCATTGTTTTCTGATTTTCTCATTTTTTCTAGTTCCGCTTGCGAGCTATTCACTATTTTACTCCTACTGGAATTATCACGTTCAGGCTTAGGTGGATCGGAATGGTATGAAGTCGATGATGTCATTACATAGTCTGATAGTTTAAACTTAGCAAGACGCTGCTCTAATGTTTCCCTGGGCCTTTTCATAATTATTTCACATAACGTTGGAGGTGGTGGTGGAAAAGTTGTTTTTATATGCAATACGAAATCCGCTATAGTGCAAAAGACGTACAGGTCATCTTCGTCTTCATCTTCATCTTTATCCGTTGAAATTCGACGATATCGTCTCCTACTAGATTTAGGGATTCTACAAATTGCTTTTCTACGCCTTATAGCATCAAGATATTCTTTCCGGCCAGAAACTTTTCTGGCGTGTCTAGAACCATTCTGAGGTATTTCATTTGAATGCTCAACTTCCACCGTAAGCTTCTGTATGTAAGCATTTCTGTAGTCTGAAATTTTTGGTTTGACATTAAGAGCAGCAGCCTTCCTTTCAAGCTCCAAGGCCTTGGCCTCGGCCTCCTCCTTCTTGGCCCTAGCCTCCTCTTCCAGCCTTCTTTTTGTTTGTGCAAATGTTTCGGGTTTTTTTGCTCCTATAACTTCTATAAATACTTGAACCTCCTTGTCTCGCGTGCGCTCTGGTTCGGGTTCGGGTTCGGGTTCGGGTTCGGGTACGCGTTCGGGTACGCGTTCGCGTTCGAGTTTCGGTTTGGGTTTGGGTTCGGTTTCGGGTTCAGGCTCGTCCTTCATATTCATTATTCTTCTCAGTACTCTCTCATATTCATCGTCATCGTCCTTTATGAACTTCTTTACTTCGACACCTTCCTCCCATTTTGGCGGTTTTTTTGTTACAAAAGGACCTCTATATCTTTCGTAGTCTATTATCGCCCTTTCTGATATTTCAAACCACTCCCCGTCGATGTCGGTACATGCTTCAAACGGTGGATCGTGATATAGCGGTTTATACCGTTTAGGTTTAGTCTGCAATTGTTTTAGTAACGTTAATCGATGGTGCCAGCGGCTAGTTTCGTTAATTGTCTTATTTTGACAACAATCTTCGCTGTGATCTGTAGGAAACTCAACCGTTTCAAAGTCATCTAAACAAGATGATCCAACACCATCGTCACTATCCTCTTCTGTGACATCTGTGGATGATTCTCCTTTGTTATCGGATTTTTTGACCTCTTCTGATACTCCTTCCTCTAATGATTTGTAAGCTTTGATACCATCGTCCTCAGACTCCTCTGATGTTTTTTCTTCTTCTTCTTCTAAGACCTCTTCTTCTGAGACCTCTTCTTCTGAAACCTCTTCTTCTGAAACCTCTTCTTCTGAAACCTCTTCTTCTGAAACCTCTTGTTCTGAGTCATGTTGTTCGACGTCTTCTTCATCTTCTG
Organism: Ceratina australensis; assembly: GCA_004307685.1. NCBI lineage: Eukaryota > Metazoa > Arthropoda > Insecta > Hymenoptera > Apidae > Ceratina > Ceratina australensis. Next base: position 12,409 of record SHCU01001752.1, on the reverse strand, counting down.
AATCCTCTCCTTCTGACTCCTCTGTGCTGGTATCACTATCTTCGGTCGCTTCGGTCGCTTTCTTTTTCGAATCTCCTTCGCTGGGTTCGCATATGTCAGGCTCGTCTATTACTGATTTTGGATCTGGTTCGCTGGGCTATAAAAATAAAAGTGACGAGGGTAACTGTAGGTAACAATAAGTCCTATTATTATTTTTTAATCATTTTTATGACTTCATATTTTCAATATTTGAATGCTTTCGGTTGAAAGTTTTTGTAAGTACCTCTGTAGGCTTGTCCGGTGGACAAGGGACGACAACTCCCATCGGTTCTGGTCTATGTAGTTCACAGTTCGCAATCTGATCAAGAAGTGTACCATCTTTAACTTGATGATTATCATGGATTGGACAAGGGACCGTTCTCCCTTGAAGCAGTTTGTTTATAGGTATCATTTCTCTGCAAAAGACGAATTAATAATAAAAAGTTAGTTTAATATTCAGTAATTTTTATATTTCGATAGTTAACCCAGGTGGCACGGAATTACGATGTAACCGAAGAGTCATAAGGCTTTGTGACGTTTGTTAAGCATTTTATGCGAGAACGCTGCGCATCATAAATTTCTCATTTTCTCATCGCCACTACCTAAGCTTCTATGTACCGTTGTGGTACATCGTGGAATGTTTTACGCTTGTTACAAGTTACCATCAACCCGAGCTGTTTCTTATTTTTAATTTATAGATATTATTAAATCTCACGTGTGAAGATAAGCTTGGAATTCAAGGAGAAAAGAGAAAAATGCCAAATCTACTGCATTCGTAATTTAATTCTGCACGTTTCCATCTGGATATTTAATTTAAGGCAAGAATAATGAAGTCGTGATATAAGTGCCTGTAGGAAAATGGGTTTGGTTGAACATTGGCTCAAATTAAATCTTGAACCTTCTGGTTTAACCGTGTTCTTCTCTAACTAATTTGAAAATATTTTATTTAACTGCTTCTTATAAATACTATAATAGTTTATAAATTAATTGTTCATAGTGTAACAAGAAGGCTATTACTATTGCTTTCTTGTTACATACCAGATTGATAAGAAAGAAAGATATACGTAAAATTCTGACCTTAATGTTAGACTGTCTAATGTTTATACTATCTAAGAATGCTCGCAGCTTGAAATAGAAGCTCCTTTACATGTTGCCGTAACATCGTTCAGGTCAACGGTTAGCACAACAATTTTAAACCAAGAGCAGCAGTCGTCGTACTAATTTTTAATATATACTATTATTATTTATTATTCTTTTCACAGTACCGTAATAAATGCAAGTTAAATTATTGACGTATAAAGAAGTAAATATGCGTATCATTCTCAATGTCTCAAATCGTATTAACTTCTACTTCCAGAAATTATATTAGTACTTCGCAAAATTTTAATATAACAGAATATGATCACTTCACTTACTTATATCGCAAGTGGTTTGTTTGCAAGACTTACGAAAATTGCTCAGGGATCTATGGTATATGCGGCTCGATCAAAGTTTCTTATGATTAGAGAATGACAAACAGAACTCAAAGGAACAAACGGACACTGTCGACGTGTAACAACGACTAATCCTTAATTGGAATCGGTTAAGTTGATCATTACCGCAACAGCGAACCCTACTGGATGGGCTGTAAGAGGAATCCTTTTGTATACGTAATTCACGCAAACGATTCGCTTTCATTACTAATTACTTATTAATTATTTATATTCGCGAAATAAAAGTTGTTGACCTAGTTACAAAAGAGGTATTTTTGTAGGTCCAATCATTTAGAAACACATGAGATAAAAGCTGATAAATTTATTATTCAATAAAATAAGTCATGTACAATGATTTAACTGACTAGATAGAGATACAGTCTTTTGTCAACTTTGGTACATATTGTACGGATCGTACCACCGGGAGAGTGGAGGTCAGTCTTACGAGATATTAAAATCGAGCCTAACGCGGGGACCAATCTAGCTATATTAATCGTATATACAATTGGCCCTTGAATAGCACCAAAATGTGCATGAACGAATGCACAAAATAAATAGTACACATTTTCAGGCTCTATCACGTCGTCATTTTTCGTATTCTAGCAGACACGTCCCAAAATTTGCAGATCTTTGTTACCTAAATAGCTGTATATCACTTCTACGCAGTCACAATGCAAGCCGGTACGATTAACAAGGAAATCGCGGAAATTCTGGCTCTCATCCATCGACTTCTTTCTTTCCAGAGCCCATTTGAACCGATTGTTGATCATACTGGAATAAAGAGGAAACCGTCTTCCGTGACTGTTCCGTTTCAACCCTTGCACGATACGTTCATTTTCCATATATTTCACCGACTGTCTTGCACTCGCCTTTAAGAAATCATAATACGAAACATTCGACTTGTTAATTTTCGCCTTCCTCATGCTCGCCACCTCTTTCTTACATTTGTCACTAAAAAATTGCGTTTTCGTCAGATCCATAGACTCGTCGAAACGAATCATCTCCAAGTCTTGCCGATTCACGTGTAAGCCAAGAGCACTCAGTTTCATCATATGTTGCACGAAAATCAGAAGTATTATACTCCCGCGTTCGTATAAATATTCTTGATGAAGCTCGAAGTCGAAAACCCTGTAGTCATCGTAATTGCTAGTCGGATTAAGACAGAAATCGTCGTTCTCGGCTGCGATGTGGAACGCCGTGTAGCCTTGCTTGTCGACGATGTTGATGTCGGATCCGCGTCTTATCAGCGTCAGAACTGCCCGGCTCTCGTCCATTTCGGACGCGACGTGTAACGCGGTGCGGCCGTTACGATACACGCCGTTGATATCGGCACCCGCGTCCAAGAGTACGTCGATGGTATCCGCGTTACCCTGTTCAGCAGCGAGATAAAGCGGCGTTAAGCCATCGCCGTCCGTAACGTTTACATCGGCACCGTTCTCGAGCATTAACCTGCATATACTGGCCGCTTCGATCCCTGCGGCCATGTGAAGAGGAGATATGCCATCTCTGTTCTTACAGTTGACGTCCGCTTTACGTTTCAGAAGAAACTCGGCGACGACTAAATCTTCGTTTTTGAGAGCTGCGTGAAGCGGTGTGTTCTCACGTTCATCCTTGGCATTGATATCGGCTCCCGCTTTCAATAGGATATCGATGATAATCTCGTCGCCTCGTTCAACGGCGAAATGAATCGGCAGCATTCCAGAACTCGTACATCGTAGATTAACATCGGCCCCGTTTTTGAGCAGAACCTTACAGACCTCGATACATTGCTTCCAGCTAACGTGGTTATTATTAATATTCGAGCAACACTCGTCGTAAAAATAAGTAAGTAACGGCGTTCTATCATATATGTCTCTACCATTAATATCCATGCCATACGCCAAGAGAAGTTCGATCAGTCTTTTGCATCGATTTTTAACAGCGATAGACAATAATTCCTGTCTGCTCGTCGGATCTGCCCCGTTAGCCAATAACACTTTCGCGGTATTCAAGTCAGCATTTTTAACAGCGTAAGTCAGTGGGGTATAGAAGGTCTCATCTTTAACGTTTGTATTAGCTCCGTACGATAGTAGCAGCCTGACCACTTCGCTGTGCTTGTACTTAGCGGCGAAGTGCAACAGCGTCGCCCCTCTGAGCTCCGAAGTCTTGTACGATCTATTGACGTCCCCAAGGTATCGCAGTAAATAGTGGACAACTTTCAGATATCCTCTTTTAACAGCGACGAGCAGTAACCTGTCGTTATTCACATCCTCCGGTTCGACGGAGATGCCGTAGTTTAAAAGGGCGTTGACGATGAGCGTGCAATGTTTCGGATACGCACAAATAGCAATTTTAAGTGCTTTCCTATTACTCTCGTTATCGCGTCTAGGCAAATGTGTTAAGATCAGATTAACCAAATCTAAGTTTCCCATACGAACGGCAATGTTTAGCAGGGTCTCACCGTTGCCATCCACTGTGTCGACGTCCTGGTACGGCAGTAGCAATCTCACGATCTCGATGTGTCCCTTTAGGAGCCCGGCGTGTATCGCGGTGTAATTGTGTACGTCTCGAGTTTCGACGATTGCTCCGTAAGACAGGTACAAACGCGCGGCTTCTACCTTGTTGTGCTCGGCAGCGATATGAAGAGGGGTGCGTCCGAACTGATTCGCGACCGTCACGCTGGCACCACGGTCTAAAAGCATTTTGACGGTGCTCACGCTACAATTCTCGGTGCAACAGAGAAGCGATTTATTGATGACTCCTAAACTATTATCAACTGGAGATCCGATCGGACATGTTGGGTAAAGTACTAGCATGATATTATATATTTCGCTTGCCCTGACAGGGTTTCCCTGTTCAAAGGCAGAGATTATCTCTCGGAATATATTAGGTATACCCCACATTTTGCCCTAGATCGTCGCCGACTGACGCGCCTCAATTTTGTTTGTACGAAGTAATTGACAAGACTCCGGGCGAAGTAACCGACAGACCGTCTTGTTACTCTTCGCTTTAGACCGCCTAAAAGTTTCAACTATGTAACGTATTTTTCTTGCTAAAAATCTCAGCTTTTCATTTGACGCTTATCACTTACGTTTCTTTTTCAGCGGTTGCAGCGATGTGTCAACCTCAAGCATGTATATAGTTTCAACCTGTTGCTCTCGCCTTTAATATGTTTATACTCGCGGAAGAATCTGCGTTTAACGATCGAACACGTTCGAATCTCAAATACTAATTGCCCGGTACGCGGCGCGTTCCGCGGTGTCGTTCTGTCTTCTCTTTTCGCGTTACTTCTCTTTCCTTACAAACGCAACATACGAAAATCACCGAAAATCGTGATTTTCATGATTTTTCATTTTAATAGAAATAATCGATGCGACACCTCTCGTTTACAAGTACAGCTCTAAGCTTTTTCACCAGTTATTTGTAATCGTCAACACACTCAAGTCTTCAGAGTATCGACGATTATATACAATAATGAACCTGTACTTTTTCATCGATAAAATCAAAATCTTGCCACTCACCGTAAAGATTAAAAATGTTATCGCTATTTAAATCTTGTAAAATATCTGAAATACATGATGTTCTAGTGATGCTTAACTGTTAAAGTTTCAATAGTTTGACGTTGTTTTTATTTAAATAGTCGTACAGCTTGAAGGCAGTATTCATAGCTAAAACTATTAGCACGTGACACAGTCACGTGGTGTACTCTGGATTAAGTTCGGCCTGCAGGAGCAGAAGAAAGACAGTGACCCAACCGTCCAAGCCGGTTAACGTCCTGAGGGCTTCTACAAACTCCTGCATTTAGCTCGTGTACCTGAGTTTGCCTGTTGTATTATTTGGATTCCACCGTTCGACCGTTGGTCTGCTCAAGATGATCAGTAAGTAGTATTTCTCCGTTATGTATTCGAAGAATTTAGTTCAAGTAGAGAGTTCAAGCTGAAATTCGAGCTATGAACGAAGTAAATAGGTCTGTTATTGACAGAATTATGAACGGTTGAGATTTGAAAATATTTATCTTTAAAATGGGACAAGGTTACTTAAAAAATTGCCACGCGAAATGAAATACTCAGCCGCTGAATGTTTGTAACGAATTTTACTGATGTTCGACTTTTCGACAAATTCTTCGAAATTGACTCTCATTTATTACTACTAGATTTAACCGAAAACTTCTCGAATTGAATAGAGACTAGATAAGATTTACTTTACGAATAGAAACGAAATCTCTACTTTCTTCTCAGATTTATGTCGGTTTTCCGCGCAAGTTTCTCTTAAAAAATTGCGACGCTAAGTCATGACGGATATTTTGCAGCTGTTAGCAGCTGTGGGAGCAGTGCTTCTTCTTCACCTACAAAATTGGATAATCCGATACCTCAGAATCCTGGTAACCCTCAGGTTCGGAGATCAAATGGTTCACGCCCCAAGAAAAAATACTATGCGATGAATATCAACCCGCAATTGTTGCGCAATCAGCAAATTCCACAACAAATGGGACAAAGACTAAGTGAAACATGTGAAAACGCGATAAAACGAATGTATGCCGACGATACCGATATTAGAAAAGCTGAGATACGAATTTGCTTGGACATGGTTGAACATGGTCGAGATCCCGAATATTCACTGCATAACATGCAGTTATACAAATCAATATTCCGTAATACAAAATTATCAGAGAATCTGTCCTTAGACGCAAATAAAATATGGGCAATCGTTATAAATGTGATCAACAGGTCTATCGTGTTAGATACGGTGAAAACGTTAAAGGACAAGTATTTCTCATTACTAATTCGAGAAAGGGATATCGCAGACGCTATCACTCTGTGTATATTAGTACGTTACGTCCACAAAGGGGAAATCAAAACGCATATACTGGATCATATTGCAACGGACGAGCCAATTGAGACAAATTTAATACCAATTCTTAAGCACGCGACGAGCCAATTTTGCTTATCGTACAGCAACTTAATCGGTGTATGCATAGATGAACCTGATAGATTTCCAGATTTGATGAAAAAGAAAGGGATATCAATTCTTAATTACAATTGTATGGCCGATGTCGCGGATCGTGCGTTCGCTGCGTTTCCTCAGAAGATAGACGACTTGTTCGATTATATTTATTGCTACACCTGGGATTGTAACGATTATCCAGATTTGAAAAAAGTCCACGAATCTATGCACAGACATAGACGGAGAACGCCGTCTATCAAATTTCTACGTCATATCTACGCCGAGAGAATCCAGCGTGATTGGGTAGCGTTGTATTGGTACTTTGATAAGACAGTGGAGGATCCAAGAACTCGAATTGTATCTAAAATTATGAAATATCCCTTGCTCGAGGCGTATTTAGAATTCTTAGCTTTCATCGTGCCATTCATTATCTCATTCAAGATGGAAAATATTCAGATACATCGTTTGATTCCGGAAAGTAAAAGATTTTTGAGATTGTTAGGAATGAAATTCTTAGAACACTCCTGCCTGACAGATGATGATATTCTTCGCGTCGATATAAATGATAAAAAAAATCTGTTACCCTTCGTAGACATTGACATCGGTGTAGGAGCGACAGGAGTTCTGCGACGGTCAGAAGTGGCCGGGGACAACGAAAAGAAAGATCAATTTTACGAAAAAGTACAGAAATATTATACAATCGCTTTCACGGAAAGCGTCAAAAGGTTACCGTTAAACGACAAGCTTTTAGCTGCTTTAAAGTTTTTAGAACCAGATGTAGCTTTGGATCCATCGAAGAATGAACGCGTAAATTTGGATCCAGTAATTAATAAATTCAAATCTAAGTTTGCTAACATACGAATGACTACTAAACACGAGTGGAAAATGTTTCCTATTTTCTTTTTAGGGGAAGAAAAGTCGGAATTGTTGTCCCTAGATATCGTCAAATTTTGGGACGAAATGAGTAGAGTTAAAAATATCCAGGATAAGCTACAATTTAAAAATATTTCTAGTTTAGCACTTTTATGTTTGTCGCTGCCGTATTCGAACGCCGATGTTGACAAATATTTCTCAACGTTTGAGGAAACGACAAAGGAAATGGGAAACAAATTAAGAACGGAAAAAATAAGCGCGGTCACAAGGATAAAATTCGATTTATGGAAAAAAAATAAAGACTGCTGCCATTATGACGTAACCAAGGAAATGTTGGAATTCCATAGATCGAATTTGCATAGCAAAAAAATTATACCGGAGGACTTAAAAGCTATTATTTTATCAGACAGAAGCGATGATGGTGACAACGACTCGAGCGAAAGTTAAAAGACATAAATTGAAGTATTGACGATATTATAAATATTTATTTATTGCTAATTCTTGTTTCCTATTATACGCTTACGATATTTTTCCACAATGATACATAAATACATATTTTTATACATACATAAGTTTTTATTTGGACCTAAAAATATAATTTGCTTTACAGTATTCAAAATTTGCGAAACTTGTAACTTTATCCTGTCAGTATCAGTATATTT
>SHCU01001750.1:0-13761 GCA_004307685.1 Ceratina australensis | reverse complement strand
CCTGTGCTGCAGCCCGCAGTCGGGGGTGTTTGTTCGTGAAACGCGATAATTAACCGTTGAAAACGCGGTTAACTCGCGCCCTTTGCGCGGCCACGTCTCCCGCGATATCCCGTGCAGCCAAATACCTGCGACGGTGTTCATAATTCACTGATATCAATATTTCACGGTGGGATCGATTACGTACGGATCAATACTGGATTTAAAAGTGCTTGTACTTTCAGAAATATTTAATTATAACCGCGACGAAAATGAAATGAAATTGCAAATCAATAATACTGAAGGCAGTCATCGTGATCATTAACTGAACCTGCGTTATTGAATATAGTTCGACGATACGTATAATTAATTCGGTGCTGCAGGTTAATATGATTGGCTGCTAATACTAAATACGGTTTTAATACTTTTGTTCGGCTACCGATCGTATAAACTAACTAAAAGAATCGAATATTGCGCGGTTGAACGGTAAATGGATTCTCCGGGTTACTTTGAAAACAATTTCTCAATTGAAATTGAAGCTCGATCCCGCGAGAACAAAACAACGTATTACGAGTGAAATTCAGCGTGGCACCCGTGAATAAAACGGTTTATTCGCGGTAAAATCGCTACGGTAAGACGATGAAAAATGCTTTCGAACTCCCTTCTAACCTAATTTCTTTCTTCGTGCCGATTCGTGACCTAAATTTCTGCGAAACTCAAACCGACCTCGACTCTTGCCGGGAACTTTCCGAGTATATTCATAACGAGGAAAACGCGGCGGCGCGGCAGTCGACGGTTTGCGAAACTTGCGGATTGTTGTCCCGCGATCCCTTGCGAGGGAATAACGGCTCCGCGGTTAATAAAGCCCGGTTACACGTAACGAATGCCTCCCGCAATAACCCTTTCTCCCTGTCACGCGCAACTCCTATTCTCCCATGTCGATATTAATCCCTGGTTAACCGAAGTTACGCCGATTTCCTCGCATCGACTCTGCGAAACCGCGAATTAAGGGCGAAGAATGATACATACGAAAGAGGCATGGGATTAGGTCATATGAATCGTTACGCAAAAATAATGACAAACAAAACTCAACATTTACTATGCGTTACATTAACGTTATCATAATAGATAAATATAGTTATTAATGAACAGCTCTATCTCTTAAACTTTTGCCAGAGACCCGATATAACCTTGTCTTAAACTTTTGACAGAGACGGCTCGTACAACTCTGAAGTATAAGGATTTTCCCGATGCATTCTTTTGATAAACAGGGTCGCGAATGCGTTGACACGGGGGCGGGGGCCGTGCGAGCGCCGGTGCACGCAGACAGAGGGGTTAGCAGCGGCGCTCTGATGAGCGGCGTACAGAGTCGAAGAGGGAAAGGGTTGAACGCGTGGTAAAGGGTAGGGGGGTAAACGCAAGTGGAATGCATCGAGCTGGAAAAGAAACGCGCCTTTTATATCGCAGGTGGAGGCAAGGACCAGGTGGTCAGAGTGCGGTGAAAGGAAGCAGCGGTGTTTGTATCTCCTTTCCAGCCAACCTCAGCTTGAAACGGGCGCGCATACCTCCGGGGAGAATTCCGCCGTTTGATCTCCCGTGGTCCGACAATGGCGTGGGCGACGAGCTCGGGAATGGATTCTACGCGTTCTAACGCGGCCCGACAACGACCGCCGAACCGCGTTTCAACCCTGTGTACCGCTACTTTACCACCCCTCGCGCGACCCTCCAGCCGGTAACTTTCTCTCTTTTCCCGTGAACGCGCTGCGACGCACCTGTGCCCAGACACAGAGTCTCTCGCAGCTTTTGAGTCTCGCTGCGAAAGGGTTATCACGCAAAATGTTGCTTATCTACCGTGCGCCCAAAAATGTGCACGCTATTTCGCGTCGACAAACTGTCCCGACGTTAAGTTTCCCCGTCTGATATAATACGCCTGATTTTCCATGAATAACGAAAATGAAACGCGCGGACGCTTGTGTCGGAAAATGTAAATCGGCAGGAGAAATTGCAATTGAGAAAACGCTAGGCAACGCGTAATACCGCGAGCCGTATTATGCTATAAATCGGGGACACGGTAACGCGGTTGGCAGCGGCGAAATGAGTTTGAGGGAGATCAGTAATGGTCGCATAGATTTCGGCCGTGGCTGAAACCTTAGATTCAAGCGAGGATGGACTTGGCACGCGAGAGCCTCGTATGTTAATAACCGAACCGAGGTTATAAGAGCTTTTATAGCTTGAGAGCTTTCCCCTGGTTTCAGGAACGGTTTTGCTACGTTCGAGAGCGACGGTCTATCCTCGGATTTTTTACTCGCCAATTACGTTGATATACGACCGTCGGATTAACTTAAACGATAATTATTAAATCGCCTCGGTTCAGAAACTTTAAATGATTCCTTTATAGACGTACAAATGAGTCCATCTATCAATACTAAACGAAGCTGTGTAGAGGATAAATGGATTTATCAGAATTATCAGAAAATATTACAGAATTACCAGCTGACTCGTGGGCAGGCTACTAACTGCGTCTAGCCTCAGCTAAAATTTTCGTATAACAATGAGAATTACATATTTGATTCGCCTAAGTAGAAGCAGCAAGCCTGCCGAGAATAAAAGGAACGTTTCTTCGAGGGGCGGCAGACCTTGCAAACATCTGCTGGCCAGGTGACTAACTTAGAGATAAGAATCTCTGAGGCCGAAGGCTGAACGATAAAACGTCTGCACTTATTAGCAGATTCAACCAGTACACTCCACTCGTACAACTGATTTCTTTTTTTAACCCATTATTTCGTCGACTATTTTTCCTATTATACCGATGTAATGTGTTGCATAATGCGAATATTGTTCGTCGCGTTAAACCTTCGCCATTTGCGACTTTCGAAAACGCGACCATAAAGCAATATCCGAGGGAAATTTCACACTTCGCCAGGAAATGATTTCGAGCGATATGGAAACGACAACGAGCGGCAATCGACGTGGATGGTGAAATTAAATTTTCTATCGGCGTTCGAAACGAGCGGACCGAAAAACACGCCGATCGGGAGCTACTACTCCGGCAATATTTGTAAAAATAGTAAGTAATTCCCCAATAAAATGCAGGCAGCACAAAACATTCCACTGATATATTAAAAAAAGAAAAGAACATGGTTTCCAAATAGTACCGGTTCTTGCCGATCCGTCCCACCGAATCTTTCCGAAAATCGATATTTATAAAAAATATTTTTTCCCACGAACGATTAGTAATTTTGTATCGAGGATAGATTTTTGAGGAGTTTCCCGCGTGCCGTTGATAGTTTGTCGATAAAACAATTTTTAACTACACACCCGACGAGTGTCACCAAGAGGCACTCAAAAATCGTTCCTTTTGTCACGAACAGGTGACATCGCTTCATCTTGTCCAGCGATACCGAAGAACGCCGCCCGGGGACACTTTAAACCGTTCCAGGGTGCACGCGCTGCGTTTGATATTTCACATTCGTCAGCCTCCCGGATTACACGGATCCGATCTCGACGATCGCGCCTCGAAACTGTAAACGAGATTTAGATAATCTCTAAACGAGACGCCTATTAAAATTTCGGCTGATTTTCTTCTCCCGTCGAAAATCGGCGACTTACTCGTAAACATCGGATCTCCGGCCAGAGCACACCGAGCAACTAACCAACCAACCAGCTAACAGGCAACAAAGCCCTTGAGATTAGTTGGCGTTACTGATGACTCTAGCCAACAGATCCTTGTCTTAGACGCGGGAACATACGGTATTAGAACAGGTGATCTACTTAAACGGATCGATGGCCATGGTACGCCGACACAGGGGCCAGGAAACAGGGATTTACCGGAAATCCGGCGGGTGACGTGCACGCATCGTCCCCCCAGCTCCCTCGGTCAACAACTTCGTCGTAACATTTGCCGATTAACAAACCGAGGACGTAAGAATGTATTTGGTCTGGTCCGCTCGTTCTCTGCGCCACGTCCGATCGATTGGAGAGCTTCCATCGTGAGGCTTTGCCGAGAGGCCTTGACTCGAAAACAGACTTAGCGACAGGATGAAACGCGTGCCACGTAACATTAACGGTATATAGAGAGGAGAATAAACTTTTCCGTCGCGGCTGCGAATGACAAGCTTAAGATAATACGAAAGAGATCCGGTGGCTGGCTGGAATACGGGATTAGGTGAGAGATGTGCATTTGAATGGATTCTAGCCAGGTTAGGCGACAGGCTTTAGCATAAGAAAACCCGGAGCGTAAATGTATAATGTGTTAGGAATTTAATTGTCACGAAGGATTGTGCTTAAATGTCACGCGTTTGAGAAACACATAGATTTAAGTGCAATGCGACGTCGTTTCTAGGTATGACCAAAAAAAGCGTTCTTGGGGTATCTATGCCACGCACGAAACAAGCATAAACAGCCCTGTCCGCACCATTAGATCACCATAAACCCAGATACGTGCCCGCAAATCGTCGCTCGCTTACTCCCAGCCACTGGCAACAGTTTAAAGTCTGAACTGACTCGCGGTCCGCGACACGTAAGAAAAGCTAACTGCTCTCGCTGAAATCCTTTGGGAAAACATGAGAGGCAAGCGAGTACGCGTTACTTTCTTTTAACCCTTTATCCACTTGTCCGTTTATCGCGATTTTCCTCCAACGCCCCTCGACACAGAGAACATTTCGTCAGATTTATTAAATTTTCCTCCATCGTCTCGCTCCTAACAGTTTAATTCAGATTTTGATTACACCGCGTGTCTTGATAAAAGATGCGATACCGCGAACATAAGGAAAACACGTAATCTTTAACGCATCGACTTGGCCGAATAAGTTGCAGTCAATTAAAAAGTGGGACATTCGATGTCTGGGAAAGTTGGCTTGCCAACAACCCCAGAGGCCTGATCCGGCTTAACTTTCCTCCGGGGGCGTCGGCCATTCAAATTGTTTCTTCAGGGGATGCGCACGATAGAGAGATAATAGCCTGATTCTTCGAGGGCCGACGTGCATAAGTTGCGAAATTCTTGAATCGAGGACGCCCACTTATTCCCGTGAAAGAACACGTTACTCGACTCCCCTCGAACTTGTGATCAGCGGATTGTATTTCGATATCGATTTGCAAAACAATCTCTTTACAAAACTATGTTGGAATAATATTATTATATAATATATTAAACGCTATATTCTGGTCTAACCTAATATTATAACTATATTACATGCAAAGAAATAATGAATTATTTCTATAAAAAGAAATCATAATTATGATTATAGAAGTGACCTGCCGTAATCTAACTATCCTGCACGATTTCTTCATTTTTGACTTCCCGGCACTGATTGCATTTACATGAACGACGGAAGTTTCATCGAGCGCATCAATCGGCGAGTTTTAACGATCGACCGAGTACGCGGGGACACCGAGGATCGCGACGAACGTCGTCGGAATTAATTTGATGTCTGCGGTTTATCGGGAATCGATGCCGGCGACGAGATCCAACGAAATCGGCGTGACCAGCCAGTTCGCGAAGTCGTTCCGAGGTACCAAGACCAGAACCCGGCTCGGTCTTGCCCGCTACCCCCTTAAATTATGTCGACGTTGTTGCGTTGTTAGGCAAGTTTCGGACGAGGCGCGTTCCAACGATTCCTTTTTTTTTTCTCTCACCGAAAGATCTCGTCCGACCTCGTTCCGGACACGGATTGCTAACCGCTGATTGGACGAGCGGAGGTCAAAACTCGATCGACAAATCGATAAGGCGATGACAAGGAGCCGCAAGAATTATGCACGAGGTCATTGGATCTGCCAATGAATCAGCATCTTCGGACGCGATAGTGAAGTTAAAAACAAGGAGGGAACTCTTCTAGTACCGGTGTCCCGTGGCTCCGTGTAAAAAGCTGAGAGTTTTAATAAATTATAATCAAGCCGGCAGCAAGTTTGCCCGTAATTAACCGATGCAAAATTAACCCGACGCTGAGACGATACGCTCGGGGTTTCAAATTGTTCCTATCGATGGGAAGCAGACCCGGAAGTTTGTGAAGAGTTCGCAAATCGCTTACCGGCGAAATGATTTGCATTTATTTCAAGCGAGATGCTAAATACCCATTAAGAATAAGCTGTAAAGAGTTGTGATCCGTGCGTTTATGTACAGAGCAAATACTAATATCGGCGATTCCCCGTTCAATCGTGCAAAAAAACTGTGATAACACTAAACTGCAATTAGGGGAAATAATTTTGAAGAGGGATTCCACGTAGTCGGCTCGCGTCAGCGTTGAGATAACACCTGGCGACTTATTAAAAGGCCGTATCATCGTTATTAGCGTTCGCCGCGGGTCAGGAATCGCGATAAAAACCGAGAGAGAATTTATAGCGGTCGTTGGTCGGCACCCGGCAGGAAACACGAATTTCGTCGTACGGGACGTTTGCCTCGACGCGTTTCAAACCGCGCGCATTCTGCTAAATGACACGAAATAATAACGGCGACGGAAGGGTGAGCCGCTCGTACCTACATACATATGAATTTTTATCGTTTCGCCTTCTATTGTCCCGTATTTACGGCGACACCCGGCCCGGAACGAACCTATGCTACGCGTCGCATTTTATTTACGACCCTCGCTGTCTTTTTTTCCATTACCTACGTAGGTACGCGCGCATCGTTCTCCGAGAGCTCAATAACAATTTTTAATCGTAAGAAAAATTTGTTGAACGTGTCGCAGGTTTAATCGTTGCCGAGTGAAATAATAGACACGTTCCGCGGTTACGACGAAAAATGAAATTAATAGAAATAACGGAAAAACGTGGGTTAACCCCGAAGAAGAAAGCGATATACGCGGGTGTAAGAACAGGCGCGACGTGCGCGTGAAAATGTTTAAAAAAAGTAGGAAACGGGTCGGACGTCGGGTAAAATTTAACCGTGGAGACCGTGCGCGATCTCTATTTCACAGCTACCGGCGGCAGCGGGAGGGCGACGCGGGCACGTTCCCCGTGCACCTTTAATTCCCGGGATCAGAATTAAGCGGGATAAAGAGGAAGCCAGCGAGCGGCGGAAGTCGATGAAAGCGGCGTAAAAGTCTTTATAAAACGCGCGTGGACCGTGGACCCGCGGCGACGAAAACAGCCGCGGAGACGGAAGCTTTTGCACGCGCGTCAAATTAAACTAAACGACTGCCGCGCGCAATGTACGCGGCGTACACGCGAGCTCCCCGGTGTCTCGCGCGCTCCCACCCCAACGTCCCGTTCTCCTGCCGCGGATTCTCGTCTCTCCCCGCTTCTCTTTTTCTTCCTACCCAACACCCTCCACCCAGCCACCCCCCTCGGTTCCTTGTTTTCTTTTTCAACGAGTTTTATGCCCTCTTTTTATATTCTTTCTCTCTGTATCCTCGCTGTCATATGGACGCTCGCTGGGTACAACGTACACACTACTGTGTACGCCCACCCGCGCACTCCTGGGCAACTACTGCCGCCGCGGACGCAGCCTCTCTATGTCGCGTTTAACGAGATTGCTTTTAATATGCAGTATACTATAATGCTGACTGCACGCTCGTTCCCCGCCGCGCCGCCGTTTCCACTCTCCTCCTACTCCTCCTCCACCCGCAGCCAAAAAGCAATTCTTTCAGCAAACCCTCTGCCGCTATCGCTGGTACGCGCTTACGAGTGTATACATACACAATCACGGCCGACTGGAAAATCCTCTCTCGTCGGCCAGTCGCTTGCAAATGAACCGCGCGTCGCGGAAAATCTGGCAAGGAACAGAGAGAGCCTCGGTCCCCTCGTTTGACGAACCCGGAATGGATACGCGATTTTAAACGCACAATGCCGGGCTTTATCATAAAAAGAAATAGTCTCTGTCTACTCGAATTGATTTATGCCGCTGTATTACTAACGTTAGGACGGTACAAACGGTTATAGCTAAGAGCTCAATTCGCATCTAATTTCCAGCGAACGAAACGGGACACCATGATTTTTAACGAAGTTAAAACAAAGAATAATATAGTGCAATATTGTATTTTATAATATTTATATTAAAATAGAAACGAATACGTTGGAAGGTTTTACGCCGCTACGCGATAATAATGACGAAACATCTCCTAGATAATTTCGTATTTCTCTAGCAATTTACTTGTTCCCTTGAATTTCCATTATATTATAAGGCTACTTATATTTATGTCAAAAAGCAGGAATGTCCTTGTAGAAGTTTCGTCCAATGTATGTTACGTTTATTCCGAGGATAGTAGTCCCGTTGATGTATCTTATCCGCGTGTCTGATTCCATGGGTTATCAGGGCTCGTTAAAACGGAATTGTTACACGTCAGGGAGCCGAGATAACGCTCAGCTTTCTCGAGCCATTACATATTCTACGTGTCCGAAGTAAAGTACGTACGACGGTATTACGGGACGTAGTACAATAAGGAAATTGTCTACCTCTGACCTTTCGCGAGTTACTAACTTTTATCGAATTTACCCGTCCGCGGAGCAAATTCCGTGACTTCGCAACTTCCGACGTTGGACGTTCTCCAACAGGAATCTAAGTCTCTTACCTGAAACAAAAAGAAATTAGATGTCACTGCATATCTATGCGAAAACTAAATGTCTTACGTTCGGGGCTTAACTCTAGCGCGAGTCATCGTCGTAGAGAGGAGATGATTCAATTATTGAAATCGGAAAATGTAATTTCGATTTAATGCGATTAATTATGGGAGCAAGCTCGAGCGCGCGCAATTAATTTTTTGATTCATCGTATTTCAAGCGTAAAGAGTCCAACGCTATCTCGTTAGACTTAATTTCGCCTCGCCTACGGGTGAAATTGAAATATCGGGCAAAGAGGAACGAGAAATAGTTTTTATTTCGATTCCCGTGGAATTCGCTGTATCGCCGGGAGATCGCGAAGTGGAACACTGGAAGAAAGTTGTTCGTAACACCGGCCGCGTCTCCCCGAGTCAAAAGAACGAAAGTTCGTTTCAACTGTTGCACTTGACTCGCTCACCGCTTATGAGATTTTCATCATCTTGGATATGAAACCGCAGCGATACCTGTCTTGTCTACCCGTGGCCTACCCGGAATGGACGGTTCGGGTATTTGAATCTCTCATGAAATTTTGATAACACGCTTCCTCCTCGGGAAACGTTTATGGATACAGTTAAGATCGCGTGGCCATTTCCTTTGACCGATCTGCGAGTATTCGGATCGGTATTTTCAAAAGTGGGTAATCGAGATTATTGTATAGCCGGCGGGCCGGTTCTTTACATCGTCCCAACGTATTACTGGCCGTGTCGTTGATCAGGCTTAAGGAAATCGCGTAATCACGCAGCGCGTCGATTGCCAGAGAAGAAAAGCCTGGGTCCGGCGACTGTAATTTAAACTGGATCGCGTCTCGTTCGCGAATCCCCGCCCTCCGGATCCCGAGATCGTTTCACGGATACCAGGAGCGGCTCGCAGGAAATATTTATGAACATTTACATAAATAGATCATTCGCTGCAATGGAAAAAGAAGAACGTTTTAAAGGACAGACTATTCGGTGAGAACATGGGAAACCTTCTCGGAGAACAAGGGGCTGTAATTGAATATTGCAGATGTATATTTTGCGAATGGCCGCCACGATCAAACGCGGCAGTTACGCCAGTTACGCGATATCCTCATTAAAACTGCAATCCGGAATTCTCAGGAAGTCTTATCTGAGATTAAACGTTGCGTGCGAGTTAAGAAGACAAAGATCTTTATTTTGTTAAAGTGGGTTGGGTGTGCGATCACGAATCGAGATACTTGATACTAGACCCTGGGATACGATGTTCAATTTTTTTGTTGGTATCTGTGAGAATTTTTTCAATTTTTGCTAGATTCTGAAACTCGATTTATATGATTTTTTTATATTTAATTTCTATGGATTCTAGTGGATGGAATTTGATGAAAAAAATTATCTACACGAACAGAACAAGCTCGAACTTTCCCAAATCTACCCATCGATTTCTTGTAGCAAAAAAAGCTTCATAAAAGTTGCAATTTCCAGTGAAGTTTTCAAAGATTTCCAGATTTCACCATATCCTAAAGTATATGATGCTTAATATCTTTTTCTCGGAACGTAGCGCATAGAAATTCCTGAGGACTTGAGATAGTATCAGTTCATTGTCTCATAAACAGCTGTTAAATTATATTCGAGTGAACAGGACCAGTGTTACTTTCTCATACGACTTCATCAACGGATGAAGCAACGCGACAGCCTATATATACTATAGAATAAAAAGTTCGTGCCTTTCAAATGTAACCGTATAAGCCCCAGCAGCAGCAGCAGCAGCAGCATCTGGTGTTCAGATGATGGCTGATGGCACGCTCGCGACATAAATTCGCCTCGGTGCACCCTCTCTAAACTTAGCGAGCAGGCGTGCTATAATTCTTCGTTCAACCCAGAGATGCATGCATCAAACGCCATTAATTCAAACTACATTTACATAACGTATCAGCTAAGCCAGTTCAAAGCATCTTTCATCCCGATAAGTAAACTATTGCCCAAACTTCGATAAATCCGAGGAGCCACGGGGGGGTAACGCATGACGAAGAATATTCAACGATCACTGAATAGATGTTATAAGCTGTTGTAAGTATCACTGGATCCGAACCAGAGATTCCGGTCCCGCGGCCACGTGGCTGGCTAGTAGGAGAAGCGAGCCGGCCACGCTTCGAGCCGGTAAAAAGCGTGTCGAGCGAAGGGGCCGGTGCTGGTACCAAGGGGGAGAAGAAGCGTGGACCAAGGAGCAAACGGAGTAAAAAGAATAGCCGAGGTAGAGCCGCTAACCGGAGGTAGAAAGCGAGATAAAAGAGGTTCGCCGGAATGAAGAGAGCGGATCGCGGAGAGGCGGTGGCAGCAGCAGCAGCAGCAGCAGCTTGTTTCGGCCTACCGGACACTGTGGGAAAGCATCTGAATGTGGATCGTCTCCGAGGCTCTCTCTTCCTCGCTCGCTCCCGCCTTCCTCCGAGCGTAGCGAGTCGGACGACGACCGACACAAGTCCGCTCTCCTCCACCCGGCATAATAATCGATCGAGTCCGGTCTAATTGGGAAACGCTGATGGCCTCCGACGTCTACCTGCTCCCCGACGCTGATTCCTGTGCTCGTTCCACCTTCTTTTGCTTCTACCTCGGCTGCGATGCGGGCACTCAGCCAGCACGCTTTTTATTCCGCTCCCTTTTCTTTTTTTTCTTCCGCGAGCTGGCTTCGTCATGAATGCGTAAAGAGTTTCGAAGAATTTCGAAGCTTTCCTGCGCTGCTGCCCTTTTGTCCGGGGCAATTTTTTAAACGGATCGTTAATCGGGGTTCCGCGGGCCGCCGATTTGAAACGAGTGTAATGTGTTTTGATTTGTTATTAGGCGGATTAACCCTGATCTCGCGTCGACATCGCGTATCGATTTCCCCGTGGAAAATTACAATCGTGCTAATTCCCGACGCGACTGATGGCCCTCTCAATCAAGTTTATTCGCGGCGTACGCTAATTTCGTACCGGCATGAAATTTTGATAAAAAAAAAGAAGGGCTTGTGACGTTACACGCGCAGGGAAGGTACAAACGCAAAACGCGCATTCAACTCGAATAACGAACAAAACGCGTTTATTAATAATTCGGCGACGGTATTCAGCGGCCATCGTTATTAGTTTAAACAAGTTTCGTTGTGAAACGGTCGACGCGGCGCGTAAGCGCGCGCGCGCGGCCTGATTCTCCTTTTTCACCGTGCACCCGAACCGACCGATGAAACTTTCGAATTGCTCGCATAACGTTCGTCGCAAATTAAATTGCAGCCAAACGATTTCGTGTTTTGTTGTAGTTCACGGTTAGAAAGAAAAATTGTGTTTTTCCATACGTCCTATTCTTTAATACAGATCCATGCGTTTAATTCGTATCGAAACTAGAAACACTATTCAAAATCACGATCAGGATCCGTGATTATACTCAATCACGGCCGTTATGCGGATTTCGTACGGTGAGTGAACTTGTTATAGAAGCTATATTCATATCACCTAAATCCGAAATAGAGTTTTAATAATTGAAATATATTTCAATTGAATTACATCATTTCTAAATGATATTATATTTCAATTACATAGTAACTGAATTATGCTTAAGTTACATTTGTACAAGTCAAATTTTCTCATTCATTTAACTACTAATTGATCGACGTCTGTGACAATTTTTCGATTACGCATCATCTACCATTTTAATTAAGCAAGGGATAGATTCTGTAGGAATCAAAGATGATATTTGGTGAAACGAAAGTCAAACGAATCGGACATGTGCATCCCGAGTTTTATGCTCATTCTTATTTATGAGATGCATAGGGTAGAATAGATTTCGTTCGTGTAGAACAAGGCCTGATAGATGATCACGCTAACGAGCCTGTGATTCTTGTAATGAAGAGCATTTCTCTTCTACTTTTCCAACAATATTTTCCTCTCGCGGGAGAGAGATACCGACGATTCGGTTGCAATTTGCATAAATCATCGAAAGAAAATCATGTTAAACGAATCGAATGATAAATTGCGAAACTGGAGATAAATAATGCCTGAGCCTACAAGAAACAAGCACGGCCGGAGTAACTCTCGTACGTATCATTGACAGGTTCTGAAAAACCGGCGGAAGAAGCTACCAGTAATTTCCAATTTCTACAGCCGCTCGCTACTTCATTCAACCATGATCACAGAGGATCACGCTAAACGAATACGATATTATACCCAGCGTATCGGAGGCGTTACGCAACGGTGAACTGGATTCTCATCGGTGAAAGAAGTTCGTGAAGGCATTAATGAGTCCGCCGTGATCTGAATCGAGTTGATCCACGAGCGTCAATGGAACCGGATCGGAAGCCGTGGCGTTAATACGAGATCCTAGTAGGCCTTCGTCGCTATAAATATCTCGGTGAACGAAACTCGAACGGCATGGCGGCGCCGCGAGACGAGTTTCGAGTCCCGAGAACAGCGGGAACGAGTTCTACAGGATGCGAAACCGGGGGCAGGGATTTTGTAATTGGCCAAGAATCGCAACAACGCGGCTCGGTGTAGCGCGATGCAATTTTGCACCACCTCGGACGACGGTTGACGCGTAATTGATAAAACTCCAGCGGGAAAGTTATCACCGATTCCGTCGATAACTCTCCGAGGCTCGGAAGCCGAAAGGGTTTAAACCTCGATGACAACGGAGATGTAATTTGCAGTTTTTAAGCGCCGTTTAATACGGCTTTAACAGACCCTTTGGTACGTGGGAGAGAGACTGTCTAAGTGGTTGCTCGAGTAAAAAGGATTTCCTTGCCGGATTACAGGATCGCGCGCCGAGGAAAAAGATTCTACGTGGTTCTTCATTTTCTTTCTTTGGTCAATCATCCGCTTTCCAGAGCCTCGATAAGTGACGTTAATCATGTAACGAATCACATCCGATAGAAGATACGTGAGATGATTACAGGATACGCTCGGTGCGTAAAGCAACGGGGCACGACGCGTTAAAAGTCGATCGACTCCTGAGCAATTTCACGACGCTAACAACGGTTATAGACGTTTTAATAGCTTCCTCACTGATAACAATATCTTCAGTTAATGAACCCCGTGAGATAATTGATTAATCCGAGAAATGGTCGGGCCGCGATCTGTTTATGAATCGACGCGTATTAAGCGTCCGAGCCTCGGTGAACCTCGGGTCACCCTTGAAAATGTACCCTCGTCGCGAGATCCGGGTTCACAGCTTCTTTCATTCTTCACCCCATTGAGCGAGAGAAGTGGCTCGACACTTTTTCACCCGCGCTTTCGGGAGAGCGAATAAAAAGCAGCCCACGGAAAGTAGATTTACT
>SHCU01001749.1:447-16740 GCA_004307685.1 Ceratina australensis | reverse complement strand
ATATTCCAACGATTAACATTTTCCCTAGGTACTAAGGTGTATCGAAGAACATAATTATATACCTATGATCCGCCACCAACTCCATCACTTTTATCAAAGCCGTAATTATCTATCTGCGAGCGATCATAAATAAATTCTACGGTCTATTACAAATCATCGGCCGACTGGTATGAATAAAACTCGATTACTCGATCGAGATTGGGGGATAAAAACCGAGTGAGGTTGTCGAAGCTCTCGTATTCAGCAGTCAATCAACGAGACCGTCGTCGGTAGGCAACTATAGCTGCGTGGCAAGGAGCGTGGTACGGGTTGCACGGGCATGCGATAAATCTTCGATTTTACACGACTTATGGTAATCGAGTCCGCTCGACGTCCGGGGGTGTCGAAGCCGCTATAAATTCCGTGGAAATTATGGCGCCACTAAAGGAGCCAATTTCCACGGGGGACCGTTCCGTTCCAGCCTACGACGGGGATAATCCGGGAAAAAGATCATCGCGAGGATTATTAGCCCGCGGGCTCCGCGAAAGTGTTTCCAATTAACGAGAAGAGAATTACGATGACGGCGCCGGCCCTGCCCTTCGTAGATTAAAAGTTTCACTTGTACGAATCGTGCGTATAATGCCGGTACACTCCCGTTCAGAAGTTGCCGCGGTTTAAACGATACTTTTATGTCTGATTACGTGTTGGTATTAAAATAAATTAACACGACGTTTCGTGTAATAATTGTCGCGATGCAATTCTTTTACAATGGTCGCAACAAAATTATCATCCCTTTATCTCCTTCCTTAGAATTGTTTATTCAATGCCTACGAAATTGTGGCCGAGACTGTGCCCTACGTAAAATTTCTGGAAACCTCAAATGATGTATCGTATAAAAAAACGGAACAGGCGTGAAGAAGAGTAATTATTTTATTGCCGCATCGAGAAGTAATGGCTCTGTGAGTCAAGTTATTTAAACGTTGAGATTGCACCGTGGAAATTGACTTACGGATTGGCTTTTTAACATTCCCATAGAGATACGTTACTTCGATTTGCTCGGGAGACACATTTTATTAACACATTAGGCCATACACGATAGCATTTGTCCTACGGTGTGATTACTGCGTCGAATTTATGGGATGAGCAAGTATTCAAGCGTAAAATGAACGACGAATTTTATTACCCGAGACTTCAACCTATGAGGGAATTGAAAATTCAAATACCTCGATATTTTAAGAGCCGCAAGGACGATAGGGAGATGTACGGATGTCGACGGCTCGAAACGTTTTAATGAAACAGGCAGCAATCATCTCTTATCGCTCGTTACCAGTCCCGGCCCGGGCAAAACAAACGGAAAACGTCGGAATTGCTTGTCAGAAAGGGAAATAAAGTCGTCAAACGGTGCGGCGGAGGATCACCGGCCGAATTCGGACCGAGGGTAAATATTCGCGGTCGCAGGGAACGTTCGATTCTCTGACCAAACCGCAACTGCGACGTGCCATCGACGTCCGCGAGAATTGAACAAAAAAAAAAAAAATAGGAAAGGGCAACGACGAGTGCCGCGGCAGACCGAAAGATTAATAAGAGTTGAAAGGGGATCAAAACAGCGAGGATTGTCGAAACGTCGAGTGCCGATGTCTGAATAAACATTTATAAAAACAGAATCTACGTATAGAGCATTAAAAGTAATAATACCCTGAAACATGGTAGAAATTTCATTTGATATTTTGTATAATTCCGTGCATTAAATTTTGTTCTGAATTTCAGAAGCACTTCAACGCCAATAATGACTATAAAGCAGTAAATAATATAAGGTAAATTAAATATAAATTCGGCTAGTGTGCATTGATTGATATCCAATTCAACGAGAAGCTGACATTATTCCTCCTTTTTACGAGCCAATCATTGCTAATTCATCGTATCATTCATCTCGTTGCCAAACAAATTACGCGGTTGGTACGAAGCCACCAATTTATTTTACTCTTTCACCGGAAATCCGCGGATTATTCGACGTTAAACACTCCTGGCGAGTTTCCACGGCCGCGTATCGGGGCCACAGAGCCCGGGCGATACGCGATGCACGCATCCCTCATAAATATTGTATTAACCTTCGGTTGATGTATTAACTCGGGGATCTGCATACGCGAAGGCCTCGGACACTTGCGCGCGGGCCAAAGTAGAAGGAGAGGGATTCTGCACGGGTCCGCGCGGCGCCTACCAAGCTTTATTATAATTTCATGTAATTTCGCTAATGGGGATTAGCCGTCGGCCGGACATAGAATAATATTAAGGTGAAACTTCCTCCGTGCGGCTTTAAGCCGTAATCTAGCTTAATACGACCGACGGGGGAGGATTATTTTTCGGGGGTACGGATTCTTGTCGGCTGCGGTAACCAGGCCCGCTGCTGTTGCACGGAGGAGCCCAGCCTCGCGCGTTATACGTTTCCGCGGCTAATTTTCCCCGCGAGGCTCGCCTCGTATTACCGGGCATAAGTTTCGGATCACCTTCTTCGGACTCTCTCGTTCCTTTCCCCTTTCAGGGTTAAATCCGGTTAAAAAGAAACCTAAATACGTATAATAAAAAATCGGTTATATAATCTGATACATAATTGGATGCATTTATCTATTCCATCAAATGTGCAGATTTATAATTAAGAGGCTTGACTCTTTATCAGCAAATAAGTAAATGTTATTGAAACAGCTTTCATATTTCCATAATTATGAAGTAATCGGGAATTACTACGAGCTTAGACAAACACGATTAGAAATTCAACGAGCATTTAGTGGTAAATGAACGTGGGGTAGTGTAATATAATAGAGTAGCGAATCAAAAGGTAGCCCATTAGCGATACAATTAATCTGCATCGGGAATGCGCTCAGCCGATTTAGGAATGATCGAAATTCGCCGATGGCCAACGCAGAGAGCAGGAAACCCGGAGCCCAGGGAGGCGATGGGCCGCGAGTTAAAAAATGCAGCTCAGAAAATAAGGACAGGGACGAGATCGAGCCCCAGGCGCATCTAATTTTCTCGTAATTTCGTTAATGGGACCGCCGGTAGTACCATGATATAATGCCATTAACTACGCTATTAAATCGCTTTTATCGCGTCCTATCGGTGTTCCATTAATATTAATGGGTCGCGCGGTCTCATGATCGCCGATGCGACGTTTCGACGCTGCATCGTTTCCGTTGCGCTCGGTGTCGGATCCTGCACGCTAACGAAATTTCAGCTGAACGCGTTAATAAGGGAATGTGCTGAGAATACAACTGTTTTGGGCACCTCGTTAATTGCAAGTTATTTTAGTTTATCTCATATTCAAGAATAGTGACACTGAAGTGTAAAATAAAACTGTATGTATATTAGCCTAAATTCCACCTTGAATCTGTATAGAAGTTTAGGACTAACAATGATCTATACTTTCTCCAACTCATGATTTCATCTCTTTAATCTAAACTTTCATACAATCATTACTCATAACCATGAAACTACTAAATGTGCAATAAGAAGCACGAAATTTTTAGAAAACCCAATGTTTAAGAAGAGAAAATTGTTTCGCAGACTTAATATCACAAACGTCGCGTCCAATATCGAGCTACTTCCGTTCCCGTTTCACTTTGGTCAACCGCGGGAGTTCCAATTAAAACAGACAAAGAAAAAGGGGGAAAGGGAGTTTCAGGGACAAGTAAAAAAAGTCGGGACAAAACGGTCCCGGATTAATTCCGTCCGCAGCGTGCTCGATAACAATTTCATCCCCGATATCGCTGCTCGATTAGTCGAGTAACACCCAAGAAAGTGGATGAACAGAAAGACGAAAAGGAAGAACTGAGAAGAGAATAACGGGGGGAATAAAACGAGAAACAAGAGAGGGAGATAGAGAGAGAGAGAGAGAGAAAAGTCTCCCGGTCCGGCAGAAGGCAAATCACGTATCTACACCGCCGCCTTTCGTGGACTACTGAATTGAATTTTGGACAACACTTACCACGCCGGCCTCATGAATAATACATTCGCCGGAGTGGCTGGTCGCGGGTGTCGCCCACGGAAAAGTGTTGACCCTTTAACCAAGATGGATGAGGCGGTCGTTGATTATCAAAGACAAACGTGGCCTCCAACCGCGTTTCTTACTGTCCGCCTCTCTACTTCTCCCTGTCCACGTAGACATGCTCAAGCTTTGATTCTTTGAAATTTCGTTTGAACGATGTCCTAGAAATAACTGATCCGCGATCAAGAACGATAGAGAGACTGCCTCGATGAATCCTTTTTACAACAGTGAAAAGTCAGACTTTCATGATCAAACTTTCCGAAATATTAAATTCGATTTCCTTCAAAATTCTGCAAGCTCGTTTAAATACGTAAGAGAGAAATTAATTAAATTGAATTACGAGCAATTTCTGAAGACACGCGTGTTCGTTATTCCGTGAACAGATTCCGGAAACGTCATCGCCTCGAAGAATAATGAATTCTGAGATTCGCGGGGTTTCCGTATTTTCCCCGGTGCCTCCGTGGAAGCCGAGAAAAAGTACGTAATTAGAATTCAGAGAGAAAGGGGCGGGCGGAAGAGGGGAACTATCCTGAAAGCGGCACTTTGCATATAATTTTCCGGGTGCCGCGCGCGATACGCGGTGATACATTATGCTATTACGTTTCATTGGCCAACATTAGACGAGATTACGTTGCTTCCCTTGATATTACGCCCGGTGACTTAATGGCTTGTTCCATCATCGCGGTCTGACTGAAACATTTTTCTGAGATCTCCCTTACGAACGATCCGCGGCGCGGTCACTATCTTCGTCTCCCGTAATTTGTACCTTACCTACCCACCGCCGTGGAGAAGCGCCGCGAGAATTTGCGAGGGGGCCAGATTCTATCGAGGCCCTGGCCAACTTATTATTTTTATCGCCCGGAGGATTCGTTTAACCCTTTCAAGAACACGGAAAAGTTTATCGCGGAGTCGCGCGAGCATACTTAACGACCTCTCTCAGCGTACCAATGTTTTAGGGTTGCGCCCGAGGAGATTCTGTTGAGGGAGCGATTTTTAAATTGGGAGATGAAGTAAAACTCGTTGGGAATGTTCCTCGGAGAAATTTCAATAACGAGATCGGAAAGATTCTTTGGCAGGCTCATAAAATTAAAAATACGTCCGCTTAAAATTGACATTATTTGTACATGCTGATAATAAAATGTAACGGTACTAAAAGTTGAGCCTATCGATTACAACTGTTCTAATTGCAAATCCATTACATCCTAGTTATCACTCGGGATGCATAAAACCGAAGACAAATTATTGCCGCGAGTATCCGACCGTGTTCCCGATAACTATCGCGATGCGATACGGATAAATGCGCATTCCTACGTGTTGCAGGGAAATAAAAAAAAAGAGAAAGAAGGAAATTTCTTATCGACTGGAAACGAGTCGCGGCACGCGATCGTGCGTTGCAAAGTTGAATCGAATACGGTATGTTCACCCGTGTACAGAGAGATGCAACGTCGACGGTTACGTGTCCGAGCCCAGGGTATTATGTATCTCGAACAGGAAGTCGAGAAGATAAGACGACCCGCGATCATTAATAACCTCTCCCTCGCGTTCGCATCTGGAGCTTGTTCCTCCCACAGTCGTTCGCTCCTACCATTCATATTTATACATGCTTACTAATCTACTCTCTCAAATTTTTAGATACGTCTTTCTGACCGTACTTTTTAAACGCCTCTATACCACGTTTCTTATGGAACCGCATTATCGCTTTTACAAGCGTAGGAGAGATGCCAACTAGGAGAAATGTAATTTCGAAGTAACTGTTTTTATTACCGTGTCGACTAGTGAGAAGAGCTGATAACGTTTTGAGATGCATGCTTACGTAGAATTTGTAATCTGAGTTCTATCGTTCTCGGTTTAATTAGAATTCTAAGAAATATGAACTTCCTGTAAAATATCTATCAAATAATTTAGTATTTCGTGAGTATACTTATCAATAAAAATACGTGCACGATTTTCGACCACGAGAAATTCTTAATTCGAGATAACACAATGAATCCTGTGCAGATCCAACGAATTACATGGGATTTTCAATACTGGTTGAATTCATTTCTCCCCTATCCGCGTGGTAACTTTTTTCGATATACAGAGGTAGTTTAAAAAACGAGGGAGAGAATCAGCATCGGTGCATTGTCGATGATAAATCGAATAGATCGCGGCGCGGAAACCGGAGCCCCGGCCGCGTATCGAATTTGCGTGCGACCGGAAATCGCACAACGCAGCGTGTATAATGAAAGATAATTGAAATCAAAACGGAACCGATGCAGGGAGTTCACGTTACTCTCTCGCCATGGAAGCCGTATAAAAATCCGGTATAAAGCACGTCGGCGCTTTCAATCCTTTTTTTCTCCTTTCAAATCCACTTTTTTTTATTACGTATCCTCGTATTCGAGTTTATTACGTTTCCCTTACCACAGAAGTGTTCCCGCGAATGAAAAGCTCACCGCGATCGCGAATGCAATTACACACAACGCTGCGCCAGGTTCCTTAAACAGGAGAAGCTGTACGATATTTTAATGAATCCATTTTCCAGCTATTGTTTCAGCTCGTTCTCTGATGAGACGGAGTTACATCGGTGGAACACGTTTTTCCACTTCCTATGTTTATCTTTTATGTTAATTTTATACGAATAAAACCCTACCCTGACTTTGTGTTTCCCCTTGGCTATCGGACTAAGTTAAAAAAGGAGAGATTTAAACCCATGGAAATTATACTTCAATGAAATAATGGCTTATCAGGAAATCAAATTAATAAAAAACCTAATTAATCAGCGATTCAATTATTCCTTAATTTTCCTTTAACCTACTGATCACCCGAGATTTATGACGAGGACGGACGATGAAAAATAATTTCACCGAGGTTTATTCTAGGTGCAACGGTTCACAGAGTGTTTGTTTGCGTCCCCGACCAGAGCTTTGCCTGGCAAGGTAAATAATATCGGAAATCTGAATCTACTCTCCCCCGGGCCGAGGAGTGGCCTCTCCCGAGTTGCCCGTTTCAAAAAGTTTCCCTGCGATGTTGTTTGGATGCTCGTTAAAGAAAATCATCGATTCTACGATAAACAGAAGGCAGTGGACGCTCGTTCGATCTAATCACACTTTTGTAGGACAATAGAGAAGGAAATTAAAAGTTTTGTTATCTGTACTAATGGGAAGGTCGTTCTTCCGAATCTCTTATCAAACCAAGTTAAAGCATTGTAGCTATTTCTACTTTTTTACGCACACTGTGTTATCGAGTCGAATATCGAATTTTTACGTCAAATTTAATTGGAGATCCGATGTGGAATAGAAAAATCTTTTGCAATAATCGCGAAATACGGATGAAAGAATAAGAATTGTTCGAAGCTCGAAAATAAATTGGAAACATTTTCCTTTGTGTCCACCGATGAAATATCAATAATTTAATTCTAGCGGAATGCGATCGGTGGGTAAAAAGCGTTCTGGTTCCCGCGGAACGCAGGAGGACGAAAATGTTAAAGGAAATGGAATACCTGCATCTAACGAATTACAACGCGAAACGACAATATTATATTTGTTTTCCAAACACAGATATCCGTGTTTCGCTTCCCTGTATATCACAGAGTCGCGAGGAACTCTACTGTTATTTCTCTTTTCGTCCGCAAAGAGCAGGGGACAGAAACGGAGAGTACAAAGCTGAGAGAAATAAAAAACGATGGGTACAAAACCGCACGCGGGTAGCGAAAAGAAAAACAATAAAAACTGAACCGTACCGCGGGTGGGGGGTGAGATGGGGTTGAGCGGAAAATGAGACAGAAAGATCGAAAAATTCGACGGCGGGAGATTTTCAGCGAGCGCAGCAGCACGCCCCTTTCATCGTGTCCCAACTCTTTTAGAATTACGCCGGCACAAAGGCACGGTGGAGGGTGAATAAACCGTAACTGCAAATGCAGGCTTGCGCGCGAATCTGGAGATTTTCAAAAGGGCCACGCGACGTGCCGGGCGTACAAAGAGAGCAGTCCTCGTACCTCGTCGTCGGGGGAACACCTTGAATGTTGGGCCGGCAAGATTTCAGCTGCTCGCCAGTATCATATTTTATCACCGCACCGCGCCGCATCTTTCTCAGACTCTGTAAACGAGGCCGGGTTCCTCGCCGAAAAGGAAAGTGAAATGTGAACTCTCGGTAACGACACAGAGAGACGATCTCAGGCAATGATATATGAAATAAACTGTAGTCTATATTATAATTTTAATTGAAAACCTTAAGCAGAACCTTCGGTAGAGATAATCTTAATGATCATTTAGAAATATAGTTTCGATATTTCTGAAGACCGACTAAAATAGGAATGAATAAGACATTTGTATTAGTTTTAATGTGGAAATGTAATATGATTTTAATTGAAGAAATGATTATTGTTACAGTGCCTGTCCACCCTGATCATCTCGTCGATCAAGCATCTGATGACAATAAATTTTCCCCGGACGTACCCAATGGAAGCGAATTTATAGAAGGGTAAATATTAAATATCTTCAAATAATCTAATTCGATTCACAATTAATGCAGTCTTTATACAAAATGCTATTAATAAATATTGCATTAGAAACTATATTTCTCTCTTTGAATATAATTTTTCCCAAAGTTTTAAAGAGTTAGAATCTTACTGACAAAACTACCCCCGAAAACTAAAACTCCGTCTAGCGTCGGCTTACAAATGGACGCCGGGTTAAAGGGTCAAATGACATAAGAGTTCTGTTATAATTTTTGATAGATAATTTATAAATATGAAGCTACTCTTGTACCTAGTATTGTTACAAAACGTGTGTATTTTTGTACGTGCCATAAATAGTGTCAAAAATGTTACAAATGTTACAGAAAGAAGGTGATTGCTCCTCGTTTTGAAACGAGGTTACTAAACAACTATCATGAATTTCGCATAGTAACAATAGAGAAATACTATTTCCATTGTTGAATAAATAATCGAGCGTTATTAATTTATCAAATGGCATTTTTATTTTTACCTTTTTCATTTAGCAATTCAGAATATTTCACTGTTTACCTTTTAAGGTTATGTTTTGAAGGAAAACAATTGTTTGTTTTCGGGAGAATCATGACATAAAATATTCATCTAACGAAATAATAAAACAATATTCTCGTCTTGCATAAAGAATGCATCCTATACAAGTGTTCATCGTGTCAAAAATAACTACTTTTGTTATAAAAAAATTATTTTTAATCTATATATAGTCTATTTAATTTTTTATAATCCTGACATAAAATTGTTTTTGTTTGTTAACAGCGTCGGACCTGGGGATGGAGCTGGGATGTCGACGCCACACATTTCTCACCTGGCACCGACAAACCCATTTAGTATATTACCACCAAGTCCACAGCCTACTAGTCCTCAGTCTAGCACTATCGACGTTCATGGAATCGGCGGCCTTAGAAACGTCAATATGCAAACCCCCGGAAGAAGAGACAATCATGAAGGGAAATGCGAGGTATGGAAATATTTCTAGAAAATTTTCTATACATTCAATCAATCAATGAATCACAAGAAAGAAATTTTGATTGTTTCAGATATACGTAGGGAAAACGTGCGCACAATTTCTGGGAAATCAATCAGTTTATATTCCATATCCCAAGACGCAAAAATTATTGGATGAAAAATTAAAGAAAGCTTTTGGTGTTATTAAATTCTCGAAGTAAGCAGCACTCTTAATAAAATCGAAATGACGTATACGAATACAGTGGAAACTCAAAATTTCTTTTTCACGTTTCAGTGAGGTGTCATCAAATTGCGAAGGCTACGCACAACCGTCATTATGCTACTCAGCGTTCCCGATATGTCGAGATTCAGCCAGTATTTTAAAACTGAAACATTCCGAAGCTAGTACAAATTTGTTTCACTTCTTAAACGCGAATCAGGGAGATCTGTCGAGGGACGCAGGAGACGTGGACGACGCGGATGACATTCCGGAGCACGGTATCCCCAGGAAACGAAGCCCGACGTTCGGTCCTGGTTCAGAGTTTAACCCGTACAAAGATGAAAAACCTCCCAACAAGAAAATAATTAATCAGAGCTACGGGGATATCCAATCGTCTAACCGAAACGAAATGAATCGTAAATTACGGAGGATCTGTCGACAAGAATGCGAGATGCTCGAGAATGACTTGTGTAAAAAGGAATACGCAATTGCTAAGAGACATCCAATGATTGGACATCAAGTGCCTTTAGTTGACTGTTCTGATTTACCAATGGAAGATAGCCCCGAGGCCCGGGACTGTTTGAGCCTCGGGATATCATCGGCGAATAATGTACACGAAGGTAAATATAAAAACATTTCAATTTTTTCAATGGGAACACGACTGTATCTTAATGAATGTCCTTTACGCAGACGACTATTGCTACTGGGGAAACGGGAAATCTTACCGCGGCGTCGAGAAAACGAGCATCAGCGGTAGACCGTGCATGCAATGGTCGCACGGCGAGTTCAACCTGCAGATCTCCGATTACCCTGAATTAGCCGGGAGGCATTCCTATTGTCGCAATCCAGGCGACAAGGAATCCCAGCCGTGGTGTTACGTTTATGTCGATAGTAAACCGCAAAGGGAGTTTTGTAATATACCTAAATGTGTTGAGAACTTATGGATCTACGCGTTCGTTGGCTTTGTACTAACCGGAGGGTTTGTTGTCATATTGGTTTGTTATTGCTGCTGCTACAGAAGCAGAAAGTCTACCAGGCAGATGAATCATCTGCCCACAAATAAAATGTTAACGGGTATACAATGTGACAAGAATATATATGATGGAAGACGGAGCACAACGCAGCCTATGGAAATGAGCTCTCTTTTAGCGGGCCCCGGTAATACCACTCCGGGAACGGGAACATTAAGCAGCGGTAGTAGTAGGACATCGAACAATAGAGTGCCACAATTTACTACCAATAATGTCGTGCTTTTACAAGAACTCGGCGAGGGAGCTTTCGGTAAATATCCAATAGATAGGATTTATAATAGAACTTACTAATAAATGGCTCAATGTTTTTATATGATTCTTCTAGGGAAAGTATATAAAGGAGAGTTACAAACGGGTAATAAATGCGAGCCACCAATTTACGTAGCAGTGAAGACATTAAAAGAGAACGCGAGCCCAAAAACACAAAGCGATTTCAAACGGGAAGTTGATTTAATGACGGACCTGAGGCATCCGAACATTATTTGCCTGTTGGGCGTTATTTTGAAAGGTGAACCGATGTGCATGCTGTTCGAGTACATGACTCAGGGCGATTTGCACGAGTTTCTCATTTGTCATTCGCCAAGAACGGACGTCCCGTTGAACAATGGGACTGGAAAGATTTTAGAACAACCGGAATTCTTACACATCGCATTGCAAATAGCATCAGGTCAGTTTACAATCTGATGAACTGCGTTCTGAATTTTGTAGCTATTTTACTTTACTGAATATATCATCTTAGGTATGGAATACTTGGCTAGTCATCATTATGTTCACCGAGACTTGGCCGCGAGAAATTGCCTGGTCGGTGACAACCTGACAGTAAAGATCTCCGATTTCGGTTTATCCCGCGACATATACAGCAGCGACTACTACAGGGTTCAGTCGAAAAGTTTATTACCCGTTCGATGGATGCCGCCGGAATCAATTCTTTACGGCAAGTTTACGACGGAGTCCGACGTGTGGAGCTTTGGAGTCGTCTTATGGGAAATTTACAGTTACGGTTTGCAGGTAATGGAACGAAATAACAATATATAACTCAACAGCGATAATACTGAAAAATAAGTATCGCGATTTGAAGTATTACAATTTAATTTACAGCCGTATTACGGATACAATAATCAGCAAGTAATAGACATGATCCGTTCGCGACAACTACTACCCTGTCCCGAAGATTGCCCAACAATGATCTACAGCCTGATGATGGAATGCTGGCACGAAGTAGCGAACCGCAGACCACAGTTCCCAGAGATCCATCACCGACTTCACAACTGGTACATAAATCAAACCTATCTCAGCGATTTCTGTAACGAATCTATCACCAGTTATTCTGGGAGCAGTCACAAGAGTACGAACAAGACCAATTCTACGCAACTTTCGGCACCGATATACAAATGCGACCCGAAGGACATGAGCTTTAAAGGAACCATGGAACAACAGCAGCAGTTCTGCAACTTGAACGAGCACAGTAACGGGATCATGATGATGCCACCGGGCTTTCAAAACACGAACTCTATAGATCAGAGGACGAACTGCGGGTTCAGTGAGCACGGAACGCCGTTGAAGGCGCCTATTTACCCGAACCAAACGAATATCAATATGAACGAGTACGACGACAAACAGTGTTGCTCGCCGAAGTTAAGTGGAGCCAAGAAGGTACTGCCGCCGGCGCCGCAACCGATCTGCAAGACAAACACGCCTAACGGTACCAGACCTATGCAGAACGGAGCGCAATTAGTCGTCAGGTTACCGGACCCGAGCAAAGTCACTACCGAGACTAGGGTATCGAAGTGAACGCGTACCAAGACTATTCGTTTAGACGATTTCCGTATGTTTTTACCTTAATCACCGTAAACGTTGCACAAGTTAGACGAATATGCGGCTCGAACTCGGGATGAGGTATAACAGTTTTCTAAAAGCGACGACTTCGGTCAAGCACCAATCTTGTACCTTAAAGAGTATCGAATAGCAGTTTAAACGGATCTGATAGTAAACTGCTACATCGGTTTTTTTACAATCTCTCAAAGTTACGAATAACTAAAATGAGTAATTTTGTCTTTCCCTCCGATAGATGATCACTGCCATGTTTCCGTTCCCCGTGTATTTATTTCATCGAAACGTATTTTATACCGTCGATACGCATTGAACATGGTGTACAACAATAAAAGTTTTTTATACATACAATATATGGAATATACATACGTATAAATATATGCAGCGTAGGACGTAGACTCGATCGTTTAACGATATCGCGTTTACCTTATGCATTATATCCCGATTCATTGTATTTGATGAAGTATTATAAATGAGCATGTACGCGCCCCGTTGACATAAATTTTGTTTTGTGCTGCTAGTTCATTGTTAGAAAGAATTTATTTCTATGATACGTGAATCTAGCTCTTCAGACAACAAATCTATTCTCGGTCAGAAAGAATAGCCTAAGACTTTGTAATTACACGTGCAAAACCGCCACTGAACATGCGTAATTTTCTGCTAGAAGTATTTTGCGGGTGCGTTCAATCTACATATTGCGGGACAATACATAATACATTTCCGCGAGACTTCTTACTATCCTTTGCATACACGTAAACGCGACATCCACGAATTTCTCGACTGATCTATTGTTGCTAGATTGTAATATAAATGTAATATGTCGTGTGTTTGCCGGGGGGCTGACGAATATTTCAGAATCGATCTCCAGAAATGGCACAATAATCAATTAATTGGCTGTATGTCGTAGCATTAAGTCGATTTTTCACAGAGAAAGTTTTCGTAATTGATAGACAGTATCCCACGCGTAACTAATCTGCGTTTCATTTCAAAACGAGAAGCAATTCTAATCATATCTAAAGACGGTGAATGGCAATTAATCCTGCTCAAATGAACAGCTTCGATAAGACTTCCATGTAACAATTTGTTTGATACTGATAATGATAAAACGTTTTTTATATACTACTTATACCGTTTCGTATTTTAAAACATCCGGTCGTTTTGCGTAAGAATTTAATGAAATCACGTGCTCTTAAAACGAAAATATCTTTCATAGAACAGTTTTTTAATTAAGCAATATCAAGAAAGCGATACTTAGATTCACCGCGCGGAGAATCTAAATTTGAGATGAGGCGATTGACGATTAGCGAGTCTGTTAAAAAAACTGCCACCGCTATTAACGTGTAAATTATACAGGATCATATTATTCGTGTATAGAGCGTAGTATCTACGACTACATGTAGAGCAGGCGTTACATCTTGATAAAATAGTTTGAAACTAGTCTGTATCGGAGCTCGAACGAAATAACAATAAGAAAACAGGAAAGGAGAATGAACAAACGAATTTAACGCCTGTCTCGTGCGATAGCGTGAATTATAGTTAAAACTGTAAGCAAACGAATTACATAGTTTACGAGAGCCTAGAGTGAGAGTGTTTGAACGATATTGTATTATACTTTTTATAATTTTTCTATATTAAGAGCGTAAAGCCATGACGGATCTTCGGCCAAGGAAGGGCGCGACTGATCGGCTGTTTAAAATCGATTTCGAGAGTAACGATTTACTAAATTAAGTTTTAAGAGGGCGAGAGAGAGTGAATGAATCAGAGAGAGAAAGAGAGAATTAAAGAGGGAGAAGATTTTCGAGGATGACGAGCCTACGAATCGGTATTCGTATTATTATTACAATTATATTTGATATTATTATTACTATTCGAATTTATTGTCAACTACATGGTAATCCTTTCCGCGTCGGATGCTCGTCATCCGGTTAGACTTAAGTTAATTTATGTCGACCGCACTTCGACGAAGGATCATAAATTTAAGATCTTTATATATACATATACGATCAATTACGATATATACGATCCATGTCTTTTGTATGAAAGCGATATTATTTGATTTCTCTATTCATCCCTGTCACACCTCCAGTCCAACCGATCTATGTTTTTCATCTGCGGCAACCTAACATTTCTCTAAATAAATGTTAAAACACGTAAACATGCGTAATGTAATCCTTTCTCACTTTACACTAACAGCGATTATTAAAATCCTGATGAACTTCGAAAAACCTCTTATTACTAGTTGCGTTACGGGCAATTTGTCACAGCGAATATTTATCAATGTCTCATTTTTATCAATGCATCGAACGTAAGAAATAATTGCAATATGCGTTGCGAAACACACCCGCGACCTAAATTATTTTTCCGTGTTATAAAGATTTATCAACGCAATTGTGCGCTATTTAACAAAGTTAACTACCCCGCATCATTTAGCTAAACGAGAGATCGTAAATCTTGATGCCTTTGACGCGATTAACAGATGCGATACAAGAATGTCGCATATTCTCTCTGTCTCTCATTTAATAAAAAAACGTCGTATGATCAAATAAAAATTCAGATACGTAATCGAGAAATTAAATAATGAAATAAGTTATTGGCTTGCAATTGAATACAATGAATTCTTAATTATTGATCAGAAATTATTGAATGGGTAAGTATTGATAAAGAATCAACTACGATTTTGATCGTTTTCAAATATGTTATAGAAATCCTAACATTTTGAATTTCTAACAATTTTTAATCAGCACATTTGCTTAAGGCTCAGTACTGTTCTGACCAAATCAGTAGATGTGATCACTCTGACGTGCATTAGATAAATCCCTCCGATAATCTTAGCTGCAGGAAATAGATATAATCGCGATTCATCAAAAATGCGACGTGTCGTACTGAAAAATTATTTACCCGATCACGGTTCATAAAAGGGCTGTTGTTGAAAGTGAAAACAAACGGCTGTGGATGCCCTTTGTGAGCGGAAGAGACGCAGTGAGAAAATATTTGCTTCATATAAATAATCTGTTCGCTCGGTAAATTTAAAAAATACAATTACTGCACGTGATGTGTAACGCTATTTAAGATAGATCAGATAAGATATTGATAAAAGGAATTTGTTACTTCATTATCATAAATCTTTCGCATTGCATAAAAACCGCGATCTATGACAGAGTTATTAATTTTCGTGGCGATTCTCCAACTTTTCAATCCGGCGGAAACGATAAATGGTGTAATATGGAACAAGGAATTCGGAGATTTCGTGCCGATCTTCAACGTTCCAGCGTTCGCAGTGATGCAACAGGATGTGCTCGCGCGCAGCCGAAAAGAAGAGACGCACAACTTTCAAGGGCGCATAATCCGATTGACTTACTTCGAGGTGAATATTATTATTGAAACGAAATCAAGACATATAAGAAATCATATATATTAATAATTCAAGCTGCGTCGTATTTTCATATCGTATTCACGTATCATACGATTCTCAGGAATGGAACATCGTTATGTCGAAAAATAATGGAACTGAAGTAACTGGCGTTATCGGCGAGATTTGGAACACGTTAGCGGAATATTTGAATTTCACGTAAATTAACAAATTTTCAAGTAAAAAGAGCGACACATACATGTATACATCACGGGAACGTAAATGATTCCAGATTAAAACCGATTCATTCGAACGAAACGGCTTTGGGGATAAGGGATATCGATTGTAATTATAAGATTGGATTGCTAAGCATAATACAGAGGAATGCAACGGATGTGTTACCGAGGGTTG
>SHCU01001748.1:0-16751 GCA_004307685.1 Ceratina australensis | reverse complement strand
TTTTTTCTCGTTTGTAATTGGAAGGTAAATATCAATTTATAGGAGGTAATAAGATACGATATTGATTTTTAAAAATTCAGCTTTTGATATTACATATAATTTCAAACGTTTCATATGTCAAAGAGAAAAGCGCGATTTTATATGATTTTCCTGGTATTACTGTGTTTTCAACCGTACTGTCAGAGAGTTTAAATCAGATTTCTCACTCAGCTGTGCAGGCATTTAAATATGACATTAATGGGTTAAAAAAATGCATTTCAAATACAAATTAGTTTCAACGTTCAACCAGCGCAAATATGCTCCCACGCAGTTATATGCATTTCTACTTTCCGTGCAATTTTGTGATAAATACGTGACATTCATTTTTTCAGGAATTTTCAGGGACGAGAATAGAAAGTTCGAAGATATCGCGACGACATTATTTTTGTGGGAAATAGTTGGCGATAATCTCTGTTGTGTAGAACGCGAGGTAGAAGAGAAGCTATGAGGAAGGTGGTAGACCGAAGGAACGTAAGTTAGCGTCGTCCAACGGCGACAGTATTTTCCCGTAAAATTAATGGGTGAATCGAGGGTTTATCGTAACTTATTCGACGTCCAGGGTACAAACAGCGCTGTTAGCGATACGAATGGCCAACGTGACCCTTTCTTCAGGCCATTTTCCTCTTGTAAAACATTATTAAGTTATACTATATTCGACATATTTTACAGATCGTGACGATCGAAAATTCTCATTCGTGGATATTCAAAAAGAATTCTAGAATTTTACCGACCAATTTATTCCATAAGTACGTATATCTCCAGTGAAAATCCATAGAAATACGTTTGTGAACTGGAATCCTTTGCACGAGGGGATGAAACGGGTTCAGAATCGAGACCGTTTGCCAAAGAATTTTCAGAGAAATTGAAACTCCAAGGAAAAATGATAAAGCTTAGATACATTCATTAAACTCATATGAATAAAAATTTTTAACGAGTGCCACGATGCATAAGAATTCGCGGATCGTCAGAAGAGATAAAATCCAAGCCTAAATACCAAGAAAAATTGTTGTCTCCTAACTGACTTCCCTAAACGTTTTACTTCGCGTAATGTATCACATAATTTATTAATAACCAAGACACGCGGGATATTGAGACGCGTGCATAGCGGCGAATCTCGCGACGCATCCCGTCGAGCGGAGCCGAGCTGTCAATCGATATCGCACGGGCATCACGTGATCGGCAAGGCGTCCGGAAGTAGCGCAGGCTATTTCGCACGGTTACCAAGTTTAATCGCGAGTTAATTAGCTCCGCCGCGGTCCCTCCTCGGGGACGATACTGTTGCTAACGAGTTTCGCGAAAATCACCGGGGCCAGACATCTGCCGCGATTATTAATTCAAACCGATTGTGCCGAAAGTTCTATCTCTTCCAGGCGAGCGCCGTTCCGCAGAACGAAACAGATGCCTTCCGGTTTACGCTAAATCTTGGAGGCAATTAGTTCTCCCGGAACGATTCATCTCGTTTTCACCCATATATCCGATCATCCCGGCTTGAAATCATTTCGGCTCACCTCGACCAGGACACCTTTGAAGTTTTGATTGATCGTGACGCTGCCAAGTTTCACGCAGAAATCGCCGATCTCGAACCGTGGCCCCTTCGACTCCATCTTCTGCATTTTGTTCGTGTAGATGCTGGAGATTTTGTACATCAGCAAATCGAATAGGCCGTCGGCGATCAGCGGTACTATCTTGTTCCCTGATTCTAGGATCGCGAACGCGGACGCTGGCTGCTCCGAGTTGTGGAGGACATGAAGAGTACGTTGCACGCCTGAAACAAAAGATGGATCGTGTAGTTAGAACTAATAAAATGAGAATTCTACTTTTCAACGTAAAAATTCTAGATGTACTGTAAGAGAAGAAGGATGATCGAGCGGGGAGTAAATTAGCGTATAACTAACACCCTCCAAAATCAGGATCAGACTT
Organism: Ceratina australensis; assembly: GCA_004307685.1. NCBI lineage: Eukaryota > Metazoa > Arthropoda > Insecta > Hymenoptera > Apidae > Ceratina > Ceratina australensis. The sequence goes on along the minus strand of SHCU01001748.1, from coordinate 14,792 downwards.
GCTTTATTCGTATACAAAAAAGAACTTCACAAAACGATCGTCAGCGTAAGACTGACTTCCAAGATCCGTCATAAGGACGCCTTCGACAGTATGCCCTTAGGTTTACGACACCTCCCTCCCCAAAGTGGGGACTTTCCTCGAAGGGAGATACCGTCTTGACAAAAAGCACATGGCCTGCCTTTATCTAATTCCCCGATTTTCTAACAGTACTTAACTTCTAGAAGTTTCTAAAATTGTGTACTGCCAATATTCGAATGGTTTATCGTCATTATTTTTAAGTAAGGATCCATGCAGCCTTAAACTGTTGCAAAGTCGGTTTTAATAACGTTTATTAAGCGTTTATCCTCTAGGTTAAAGTCTACGTACGAAGGGAACAAGTACGTAGGTACAATGGGAGCGGAATCGTGAACAATGATGCGCATCCGCTTAGTATGCGGCAAGCTGTTCCTGTTTACATCGGCGTAGCGTGCACGTGCATATAACATAACACGACCGAGAGCTAAACTTGGACGGAACTTGAAGTTCTACCGGGACCGACTTCTATCCGCCCGCGTATAGCTTGTCAACTCCGTGGGTAGTGTACGTACGTGTGTATGAATCCCCCGGACACGAAAACTATCGGGAGTGCCGTGGACGGCGGCGATCTTCCTAGCCCCCGTCGCGTTTTCCGATAAATTTCGAATTCCTCAGACAGCTAGTTAACGAGAACTAATATCCGCGGTTACCCGATTCCCCTATTTCCTCCGGCTTCCTGTTACCGAGCTTCTCGCGAGCTCAAACAAACTTCTCCCCGGGATATAATTAATAATAGTTTTTTAATTACTTGTCTAACCGATCAGAAAGACCAAGTTCCACGCGAACGCAACATCGATCAATGAGAACGTACGCCGATTTTTATTTATCGTATCACGTTTAAAAAAGAATGAAACAACAAATTCCAGTATAAATGCTCGTTGCACAAGATAGTTTCTATTTTCGTACTTGCGCTAAGAATTTTTTTGAAACCGTTTCGAAGTTGCTTTTAATGAAACGTCATAAATAACGAGACGCGAGTAGCGTATACAGGGTGTAAACTTATAGGTGGGCAATATTTTAAGAGCGTATTCTACAGGTCAAAAAATAAGACAAAAATGAAGAGTAATAAGAAAATGCCATTTTTGCTAAATTTTTAGGGGATATCCAATTAATGATGGCCCAAACGTAGTTTTGTCAATCTTCATTTTCATTTTATTTTGAGCCTTAGAATATGATTTCTAGAATATTGCTCACCTGTAGGTTTACACCCTGTACAGGGAATGGAGCGCTCTCGCGTTTCAATTAGCCAGTTGGATGTAAACAATTATAGCGTTATCGGTGATTTCGCGTAATACGAGGGGATTATGAAGCCGATCGATCGTGAACGGGCGCGATGATAATGTAGTTCGGTTTGATGCAGCTGGAATAATAAAATCGTGCCACGGTATTGAATTATTCGAAATGGATATCTGACAGATTCGAAGCTGCCACTTCGTTATCGGTAATAAGATTACCGTTTTCAGGTTTCAATTGATGAAACGCCTCGATACCCATCTACTTGTCTCTCTTCGGTTAGCGCGCATAAAAATCCTAACTATAAATTTTATCGCTTTAGACCGTTCCATCTTTAATTCGACTCGCACCGATAAACGATGAGATACAACAGGATGGATGTTTCTCGATTGGGGTATGCGACGCTGAGAATTAAACGACGTTACACGCGAGTCGATCCAACGATCCCTAAACATTTTCCAAGCTTCTTACTCGATACAATTTCGGCGGATTTTCTGGCTGCACCGAGTTCCGCGCGTATCAGGGGTATTAATAACGGGCAACAGAGTGAAACATACGACGTGCGAGCCCCGCTGAATATTCATAATTCAACCCCTCTCACCTGGCTCGTCCACCATAATAGCCGGTCGGCTATCGCCGGGCACGAACCTCCGGCGTATGAATTATTTATGGGCTAAATTACATTACTCCGCGGTACGTCAAATGACAAAATTCTTAATTGCGGATCGGCTGACTCGTGGACAGCTTTACGCGCATTAATTGTACACCGCTTTGCGCCCATTATTTATCGCCACCGGTTCAATTCGGTGTAATAAACCGGTCTCACCTTTTCCTATCTTTACCTTCGAAATTTTAAACAGACACAGTGAGTTCAAATTACATTTCGGATGTTCACACGTGAATTAACCCTTTCGCTTCGGCAGTCTGGTCCGTCGAAGTACTGCCACTGTACGGACAGGTATATAGGTCGTGTCGTGGACGCCGCTTATAAGCGGGTTAAGGGTACTCTTGGTAATAGAAAGAAAAATGAATGAGATTTGGCGGAGGTTTTCTAGTCACGAACAGAGTAATAAATAATTGATCGAAACGGAAGTGTAGTTTTAATTTACAAAACGGATTTCACGCGGGAGAGAAAATGAAGCTATCATTAGTCTATATTTACTCCGGAGCCGTTATCCCGGCGCCGATGAGATTGTTATTACTCTATGATCGTTGGGGGTCGCGCAGGGGCCCAAGGAGGGTGGACAGGGCTACAATTTGCGGCTCCTGCGGCGCCTGTACATCCGTGTTGCGATGCAGACGATGCGGAATGCGGCATGCAGCGCGTCACAGGGCCGTACGCCCGCGCTGGTGCGAATTATACCCCCGCGGCAAGGGGAGCGAGACGCTTCTAATCAGACCGTTCATTAACGCGAATATTCGTTGCGCCTGTATTCGCATTGTTTTCGTCGAATTACGCGCCGGAGTGGGTCGCAGATTGGTCGAACGTCATCGATCATCTGACATTTCGTCGACGAATCATTTTAAAATATTCCTCTCCCCAATACGATGTATCGGGACGTATTTTCATTATACCTTTGCTATGCATTTTCATCTCGATTGTTTCTCCTGTCCCAGATTTTTTAACACATTCCCTGCCAGACCGTTTTTTGAAGACTTTCCGTTCAGGCCGCGTGACGCGTATGCGCCCCACGCTTTACATTGTATTATTTTAGTTCTGGCGAATGTCTTGCAATAATTAAAATAGCGCAAAAATCATAATTATCAAGGAAAAGTTGTATAGTTTAACATGCATAACACAACAAACCAATAAATTTATTTTTCTAGGAATTAGTTTAACAAATACCTGGCTGAACACTACTATCAAGTTGCATCCTCATGGCGCGAACGGGAAGTTCAGTTCGCGGCAGGGAACGTGTTAAAAATCGAAGGGCTCTGTAGAAAGTAAAATTGCGAATGGCATTCGATAATCCAGGAACATAGCCGTGTTCGCCGGGGCGAAAGAGGCCAGAGGACAGCCGCAGGAACGTGAACCCGCGTCGAATTAAGAGCCGCAATAAAAACCGATCCGTGGAGGATCGTCGCGGGGTCGGGGGAACGGCCAGGGAAGGACTCGGGCGGGGTATCGGTCGCAGGAATGAATGCGGGATAAATTGCTCGACAATGAAGTCCCCGGCTCGAGCGTACGGGAGGATTTTTCGTTTCGACCCCTGGATAACCGGCACAATGGTTCGGCCTGTTTGCGTCACGAGCCCCCGCGAGGGTAGGGATAAAGGGGTGACTCTGAATCGCGTGCCTCCCGTCGACGGAACGAATTCTTCCCCCGTAAGGCCGGGACGGAGACGACGAGTGTGTCTGTCTGCTCGGCTCGCTTTTCCCCGATTAATCTTCGACATCGACTTCAATTTGTCACGACTCTTTAAAGCGACCGCTCGCTCTCCCGAGGACCGCCCTTCTTCTCGAAAGTCATCGAGGAGAGCGAGACGAAACCGATAGTCGTCGATCACTACGATTTTCCTTCACCGACAAATTCATTAAAACCGATGATTTATTGGAAAATCGGCGGGATCTACGAGGTACGCGGCTCGAGCCATTAAATCTGTCTTCCATCTGAATCGGATTACGGATTTTACGCATTTATAGAACGTAAAATATCTCCGGCATACGCAGAATGTCGCAACGCGTATTTTTTTTTTCAGAGGTAAAATAAATTCCTGTCCGGATTTAATTTTCTGCGCTGACGTTGCGAATGTTACGTGAAACTCCGCAGTTTATTAATCGTATTTCATAACGGATTCCGTGTAACGGTTAATTAATAGGTGCAGCGGATAGGAGAAGCTATTTCGCGCATCAATTCGATTCAGACGCGATACAGAGGGATACGAGGCGCGGCGAGGGAGGGTTCGGGTGGCTTATGAAATTAGAAGACGCAACAAACGCGAGCTCTTTATCGATCAGTCGGGCCGCTTAACTTCCCCGACATCGGTCCAACTTTCTCCTTAAGCTCTGACATTATTATCAAAGTCAATAGTTGGCCAACTATTCGAACAAATACCCCTGCGTGGAATAATCGAAGAGAGAACGGAACACACAACGAGAGAGAGAGAGAAAGCGCGGGTATGAGGGAAGGTCGCGTTTCGAGAGGGTCACTTTTCGTACCACCGACCAAACAAATTTGCGATCGCTTTATTAAAAGTTCCAGCTGCTGCCAACCGATCGGCGATGCATCCAACAAAAGTTTATAAGCCACGCGAGCATCCCTACCATAAAAAAAAAGAATACCTTTCAAAGTCCGAGTATCCGCATTTCACTCGATGAACCCGTGAAACGAGATTCCCGCCTCGTCAGCGAGCCCTAGTCTCGAACGGAGGAAACGCTTACGTACTTTCATCGACGAATTTCTTCGCGGATGAAAAGCAAGGCCGCAGTTTCATTAGGCCGGGCCCATAACATCTGACAAGCAATCTAAGCAATTAGCCGAGTGCCCGGAGCACGCAATTAGGTCCGATTGACCCCGTGAAAAGCCGCAGTGTTCACCATTCAGCGGGCTTGTCTCGTCCCACCTACGACGCTTCGACGTTACGGCGACTGCAAAGGATTCGAACGTTGACAGAGGATTCGACGCTGAAATCCGCGTTGCGTGCTCGCATTGAACATCGAAATCCAATCGAGTTCATTAGCGGACGCAACCTCTATTGGTCGATTCATAGCCTTTCAAATCTCGCCGCTTAAAGACTCGGTTCTCATTCACGAAACGTTTCCATCAATTTTTATTACCACATAATTAATACTAAATCTGTCGACAGCTTTTCCACGCTAATATACCGTATCTATAATTCTCCCATTTGAGTGCCATTTCGTGTAACTGTACAATAAATAAAACTTTAACGATATGACATACTTCGTATTCTTTTTATCATTCATAGGAGAATTTAAAACCGGTCACTTGACCGGTGCATGGCACGGGAAAATCGCGACGCGGTACACTGGTACGCCGTAGAACAACGTGCGTACTCGTTTTCGTCCGAGCGTTGTCTCGATCCTAGGAAAAATTAAAAGTCCGATCGCGGACTCGCTGGCACGTGGCGTAAATCATAAACGAGTGCGAAAGTGAGCATCGAGGAGAACGACGAGATTCCCCGTCGAAAACTGCTCCTCGGTCGCGGTGTTCCCGGGGGTTGCAACGGGCGAAGGGGGGGTTTCGGGGCGAGCCAGGGGGTTGCGCAGGGGGTTACCGTGCGCGATGCCACAGCCAACCGACGACGCCAGTATCTAGGGGGCTGTTTTCTCCCTCTCAGTTGGCCGCGATTCAGCGCCGGGTTAGGTGTTGTTTGTGTCCGGCTCGTCGCGGCTACACCGCATCGGACAGAACACGGGAGCGAACCGACAGCGTCTCGTCTAACGATTCTCACCCCGTCCCGATTACCGACCGCCTCCTCCGCGTCGCTTTCACCTCCGGTCAGACCGAGGCGATCGAATTTCGTCCGGGAAAAAGTGAAGCCGCTACGAACTGGGTCGGCCACGAGAAAATAGAGATCGGTAGTAAGTAACGTTCGACGTTGAATCAGTGATACGAGTGGACGTTATCGGATGCCCGAGATTCGTGGTTTAACCGGCGGATGAGTTACGAACGTCACGTATAATTGGTAGAGTTGACTGATCCCGAGAGATAGTCAGCCAGCCAGCCAGCCAGCTAGCCAGCTCGAGGGGTATTCGATCGGGATCGCGATGCGCTGCGATAAATAAGTGACAACCGCGACAGTTGCGGCGCGGCACGGTGTGTTCCCGGTGCATACCTACCGAAAAGATTGATTGCGTTAAAGAGGAACTGCGTTGACGTCGCTCCCGTTACGATCTCCAGCTGCAGCAGCCACTCGAACGGTTTTCGACCGGGAAATCGATTTCCCGCCACCCTTTCACGGATCGATTCCACGATACGATCACCCCTTCTTCGAGTAAAAAAAAAACATAATCCGAATAGTTCGAGGAGAAGAAGCTGGGCTCACGGTATCGACCTAAACCTGTCCGCGATGTCCCTTCTGATTGTCGTCCGATAAAATCGAGTTTACCCGAGGCCCGAGACGACGCGGATGGAACAGGGTCAGGGCTATGGGAGTGTTGAACCGTCGGAAGCCGGGGATAAAAGTTGGCAGGTAGACGTCTCGAGGAAGCAGGAACGCGGGACAATCGATAATTGGTAAAAGCCGATGTGCATTGGCCTCGCGTATGCACACGGCTCGACGGGGACGCATCTCCCTTCGCTGGCGTGTAATGCGTCGTGAAAGGGTCGCGCTGCGTGCTCGAACAACGTCGCCGTTCATCGCGTCGAGTGCGCGCGCGATTTCCACGGCTCGGTGATGATCAACGTCCGTGTTTATCAGCCGAGACCGTTTCCATCCGGAGACGCCGACGACGAGTTCGGGTTCGAGTGACCTGGATGAGAAGCTGTCCATCGATTCGACCCGGCGAGCCCCTGTTCTCGCCACTTTCGACCGGCTTCGAAAGCGAGGCAAAAGTAGTTTAAGCGATTCCCAGGTAGACGGATCGTCGTTCAACCTTTCTTTTTTCTTTCTCTCGCGACCAAGCCGATTGGATCATTTCTCAATGGGATCGCGGAACCGACTCGGTTTCATGCAAATTTCATTCGCGTGTTTGCCGACGTGCAATTATCGGAACAGTTAAACAGTAATGGGTTCGCTGAACGTAACGTTTGAATAATCAAACGGATATTAATTACCTCCGCTCCGAACGAAAATATGATCTCACTTATTCTCGGATGCAGACAGAATTTTTACATATCTACGGCAGAGATGCAAGCCGAGTCAACATATCAGACGGATTTTTCTCGCATCTGCAACGGACAGCCAGGGATATACGCTTCTAACCGTGAAAACATTCCGTCGTCCACGCGCTGCTGAATCAACGAAATCCAGTGCAAACCCCACGCACTCGACTCGTTTTTAGACGCTGAATATTTTTAAAAAAAAAAAGAGTAACACTGTTGCCTGCAAAGGAGAGCACGATATAATTTGATATAGACGCGGAGCAAGTTTCGGGGCAGACTCGATCGGGAAGGACGGAGAGTTGCGCAGCCGGTTTGAAAAACGTGTGTCGAACGTGCATCGTTTTAGTAGGTCACCGGGGAGGGTTTATAAAGGAAAGTTCGTAACCGACGGAACTTGAGGCGAGTGCATCGGCAGAAACAGGGTGCATAAACATCACCCTTGGCCATCTGCGTTCCGATAAAAAAAACTTTTTGCACGGCGGGTGCTCCGGACAGAGGAGAGCGCATACATATGCAGATGGTCACAGGAAACGATATCGATGCACACGGATACGTTCCCGAGGCGAAATGAAATCGGCGTCGCGTGACTCGTCGTGAACTCTCGACGTCTGTACGGGGTGGCGCGTCTCGTTGAAACCGGGGCGAGGTGATTAATCGGCACTGCGGATACGTTCGCCGCTGACGAGTCGACGCGGCCGGACTGCAACCGTTCGCCGACGTGCATTCTCGTCGGTTCCTTTCGGAGTCAACGGAACGGGTCTCGTTGCCCACCCCATGAAAAAAAGGCAAGAACTTTTACCTTACCGAATCACGAACGAGAATCAATCATTTATTTACGGGTTCACTCGATTTGTCGGTGAATTTTTAACGCGATGTCTCGGATCTTCTAAAATCATTTTATCAGAAATTACTAGATGAATCGCTTTGTATACGTATCGGTCATTTATTCCGATTTAACTGGGAAGCGTTGGCCGTACGATTTAACTGGAGGATTATCGGCGAGAGAAACGTAGCCATCTTCCAAGCTGTGCAGAGACAGAGAGGCTTTCGTTTCGCGTTGCACGGATCGATCGATGAATTTAATCTGCGCAAACAGCGGATGGTCTAGCGTTATCAATACCGACCACGGATCTGCGCTTCTTCCCCTTAGATTCACCGTTCCGTGGCGACTGTTTGCGCTGCGGATCGCCCGCTGAACCAGCTCTTCGATCATGCTTCCGGGAGATTCCCGATAGATTTTACATATCGAGACGGCATCCGCAAAGTTGTTTGCGAACATCGAGATTTCCCCTCGAAATAAAAATAACGTGTTCGACGATCAATGTTATCATCGTCGAGGGAGTACGAGAGATTTAAGGTCTCGTTCCGAATCTGATTCACCGAATCTAATTTGGTCGATTACATAATCGATTACGGTTCGCTAGACGCCGATTGTGGCGTTGCCTCGGCTACAACCGGCCGGCCCATCGACAAGGGTTTCTAGTCTGCGGGTGACAGTTAAATTGTTTAACAATTACGTTCGCCAGCGAATGACTATCATCCATCCGATCGACTACCGGCTATCAATCAGAGCATCGATTGACTCCTATCAACCAGATAAAACGAGCCCATCGAATCGTCGAAAGTACGACGTTCAAGGGGACTTGAATTTCTGTCCGAGTCTCCCTCGATTTTAAAATAACAAAACGAACGACTTTTATGTACCTATGATAATTACGAAATAATATAGAATACATTTTTAATACTCGGATTTTAAAAAATGCCATATGACATACGTATATAAAAATTTGTTAATTTACGAATGAGGAGCTTAACTCGCCGCGAGAAAGTATAATTTCGCTTCGGGCGAATGTTTCACGTTGTCTCGCGTTTAGATTCGATTACAGACGGGCGAACTTGGCCACGAAATTCCCAGCGGCGCAATAATTTGAATTAATCACCGACGCAGATACAATTGATTTAATGCGTGGCTTAATCCAGCCGCTGACACGTTCAGCGCGCGATGAGTTACGACAACTCACGCGCAAGACAGGACCCATTTACAGCTTGAGACATTTACAGATTAGCCGCGGCGCGTATTGCCGCGTGCCTCCGCTGATTTCATTTTAAATTTCACGCGTCACGCTGAAAGTAATCCCCGTCGTTGGTGCAAATATTGTCCGACACAATTCGCATGAAATTATCGTTTGGAAATATAATTGATCGCTTATGAGCACACTTGATATATACACATTTTTACGCGACAAAAATGGGAATCAAATAGGGAGATAGATAATTGTACGAACATTGCTTGAAGCTATTACAAGGATTGATTCTATCTGGCCACACGTACTCGCACTTCCTACATTTTTACTCTCCAAAACGGTTCACCTACTTTTATCGTTCGAAAAAAAACTCTGGTCTACAATCACAGAGAGAACCATTGGGATACGAGTCTGTTAAAGCAGCAGAGCGTTCCAATAACAGATTCCACTTTATTTTCCACTCTAGCCCGAAGCACAGGTGCCTCCATTTACAGATTAAACCGCGTCACGTCGAGGCACGAGGGTGAAAATTCGTTGCTTCTTTCGGGGCTCTATTCTCTTTAAAAGATCACGCGTAGTCAAAGGAGCATAACGCGAGATTCGCTACCGGATCGAACGTCGACCGTTCGTCGCCGTTCCTGCGCGCTCGATAAATTCTCGATTTGTTGCCACTGCTGGTATAAATCCTACGTAAAAGTTCATCGCGCGCTGACCGGAACATGCGTACACGTGCATTTTTTGCATTGAACTTTACTATACCAGTTTATTTATTTCGTATATTTCACAGATGCCATTTTAACGTCAATAAATTATTGTAATAAAATTCAATGATGCACATGGGAAATGATACTAAATAGCAGGCAAACTGCTCGTATTCTGTTTCGCTTCCATCGACTTGCTCGGGGTTCGTCTTTAGGCTAGGTCAAGATCACCGTGCCGCGGTCAGAAAATTCGTCGACCTACCCTTTCGTTCCTCCGATACACTTTCACTGCATGCGTGGTATGCCGTGTCTCGAACTTTATTCCACATAGTCTACATGCTCTATGTATATATTTTATCAATATCCCTCGTATCTTTTTCAAATGTCGCATTATACGAAATTATTTTACTCGTTATCCAACGCATGATTAAACGTGTGAGAACCGTGCTGAGCTTCTCGTAACTTTTTCAAGCTCCATAGAGTTTCGGATGAAATGTATTTTCCGCGTATGTCATTTTATTCCTCCCGCAACTACTAATCAGTAGCGGGATCTTTTCATTCTACGGTTAATTAGAAAACGAGAGCCAAGAGACGTAGAGGATAAAAAAAATAGCGAACATAATTTGTCCCGGCTCGTTTGCGGGATTTGTGGCCGGGTTGTACGTACGCTGCGCGGCGAATAAAAGAGGAGGATCGGTCTTTGTGCTCGCTGGCAGCCAGCACAAAGTGTCCCTGTCGCTCGTACACAGGAATAAGTTATGAAACGACGGCCGGATAAAAACTTTTTGATCCCTCTTTCCTACAACGAGAGCTTCAAGCCGCACCCACGTCTTCTTGTCTCCCAGCCCCCTCTCCCCCGTTGTATCTTCGTTGTCCGGGGGATCAAGGACCCGCCGCGATCGCCCGGCCAAGTTTCTCACCTGAATCGAATAACATAGTCTGATTTGCATCGGGAACGCGACGCGATTGAAATTCCTCGCTGCGAACAGTCTAATCAAATCTCGAATCGATCTCTGATAAAGTGTCCACGTTTGTTCCTCGTATCGTATCATAACTCATATTTATTACATATGACACATATGACATACATATTGTTTATACACATGACAAAATTATAATTATTAAACATTTAACTTAGAATGCAAAAGATACTCTTAGATCTTACATCAGAATCCATCGAATTATAAAATATACATTAAACTCAGAAGTATTAGTAATAAAATTATCCTTCAAATAATGAAGCATTTGAACGCAATCATAAATTAAATATGATATATATGTACGATACGAGAACGTGATACGAGTAGATGAGGATTTTAATCCGTGGGTAATTACGGTAAATTGAGTTTGACGCGGGGGTCAGGAAGAAAGGCCGCAGCGGGTGCGTCGGGTGAGTTATCGCCGGTTGCCAGGAACAGGAACAGGGCCGGGACCGGACACCGTGACCCGATATTTGCGCCGGAACGCTGCCGATATTGGCATCGCTCCGGTCTCTCAGAAACGAAGAACAATAGGAGCAGCGGCGTGTGTCCCGGCGCACGAACGCTATCTAACCGGCACATTGCACCACCGGCCCCCTTTCGCTTTTGCTTTTGCTCAACTTTCCGGCGAGTTTCTACCCTCGATCGTGTCGCGCCGCGCCGCGCCGTGAACCAGCACCCTCGATACACCGACGCCGCCGCGCCCACCCACCCTGACCTTCGTCAAACGCGAAAACGATCGCGCCGTGCGCGAAAATAGAGGCACGATACGGGTCAGCGTTTCCCTCGCGACTATCCGTATCTCTCACCGTCTACGCCGAAGGCACGGATTCTGCATTCATGATCAAGTAAACCGTAAAAACTGACCGTTCTACAAAAAGGTAAAAAAGGAGGCAAGTTTGAGGGTAAAATATATGGAAAGAATAATAAAATTGTCTTCGGAACGCTTTCTCGTTCATTTTCATACAGTCAAAGATTATAAGAGATAAAAAACGAAATTACTAGATGAATTCGCGTGTATAATAGGGTACGCAATAGCCGAAGGCATTTGACCACCTTCAGGCTCAAACTTGCCATCGGGTCGTTACCGCGGACCTTGATGTGTTTCATTTTACGAGAGACGAGCGAGATGATCTTGTTCTTGATTCTAAACTATACAACAATTTTTACTTAGTGTTTTTCTTACTATCACTTTATATCTATACAATTTTTTTTTACTTAGTGTTTTTCGTTCAATTTTTACTTAGTGCTTTTCTTACTATCACTTTATATCTATAATCTTTATATCTATATCTTTATCTATTTATATCTATTATATACCTCTTTATATCTATTTATATTTTTATATCTATATCTATAATCTCCCTCACTTTATAGATATAAAGTGATAGTAAGAAAAACACTAAGTAAAAATTGTTGTATTTATTTATTTCCATTTCAATCAATCGCATTTATTTCAACAATCGTAGCCCACTGCACTAGTTTTTATTATACTTTATTTAAGGAATGAGAAACCGTAGTAGTTAAAATTGCCATGTTCCCGACTCTGATCTCTATCCAAGATTTGGCGATACCAATACCTCCGCGTTCGACGGTATAAAAATTGTCAAACAATCCTGGCTCCGATATCCGTGTCCGGTTTCATGGCTCAGTCGAGACGTTCCGTACGAGAAAATATTATTAAGCGTCCCCAGTCAGGGGGATTTTTGCATGCAAAGCCAGCGCGCAACGGGTGACGTTCGCATCGTCCGGGGTACTAATGGACTGCGACGTTTTTACAGCGGGGACTAAAAGCTCCGGCCCATAAAAGTGACGCTTCGCGTGCGAGCTATTTATTCTTCGCGCGCTCACCGCGTTATTGCTCGCGCCGCGCGATAAGTCTCACGGGTGCCGTTGATTTCCTGTTCGATCGAATTCCGACGATGTCTTCTTCCTCATTTTCTCGAACGGTCGACGTTTCGAATCCGGCGAACTTCTCGTTGCCGGTATAAAGAGGACTTTTCATTAGGAGGGTCTACCGCGGTAAACCCGTCAACGGGCTTCGCGGGGAAAAACAGGTAAGCGCAAAGAGGCCGACGGTAGAATTTTTCCCATCGGCAGAGAAACCTCGGTGTTCCGCGACATCTTTCAAACGCGATTACCCGCGTTAGCGGTGTTAACGTCCGTTCGATCCATCCACCTATGCGGCGTTAAACGCTCTCGAAGTAAGATTCGCGTTTTCTATCGCGCAATAAAATCCGCGTCACACTTTCGTGCTTCGCCTCGGTCCTTTCATATGTAAATACGTCGCCGTCTGTATTTGCGCGCGATCATCCGCGCTCAATAACCAATTACGTGGCCGTTTCCACGATGAAATATTATCGAAAAAAGAGAGAAGACGGAGAGAGAGAGAGAGAGAGGGGAGGATACAAAAAAAAGTAGCTAGATCTCTCGCGAAAGCCGCGATGATTTTCCATATTTTATCGGATACGCCTTGAAACGAGCGCCGGATTCTGGGGAACAGAGGAGAGCGGACGGTCTCTCGTGATTTGTATGTAAAAATAGCCCGTGAATATGCATACCGTGGTGCTTGTCTCGTTCCCGAGATACGGGGCCTCTAAAATGATTTTTCACGTCGGGGACGGGCGAACGCGGCCGGGCATCTTGGAATTCAGCGATTCCGAGAGGAGAATAAGGATCGACTTGGCAGAACGGGCGCATTCTCGCGCCGCGCGAACGGCTCGGGCATAATGGTAGTAAGGTCAGAGACACAAGATCGCGAGCCAGTTCCCGCGGACAACTCGAACAGATGTTCCTCGATAACTACCCTTTTCATGCGAGTCGCGTACCACCGTTTAGAGAGCTCGAGCCAGTTCATTCCTCTTCTCGGCTGCCGTTTTTCTACATCGTCGATCCTTTTATTCCGACTCGTTGAGAAAATTGACCGGGGCATAATTTTGTTTCGTTATCATTTCGAGGAATCGGTATTTTACGCGACCAAAAAAGTTTCGCGTAAAAAGTATTTTTAATTATTGTCGCAAGCGGTCTAGTTCCGAGAGACACCTCGCACGAGGAAGGAGATTCAACGCTTTGTGAAATAAATTCTGCTAATTCGAACGTGTCTTCTCTGAAAGTTTTCCCTGGAATTCCTTCCAGTCACGTCGGTTTCTTGAGGCCGAGACGGGGAACCTGTTCTTTTCGCAAAACTCGTATCTCGCTTGTTCCGATTACCTCCAACAGAGGCATTTTTTTTCCATCGTAATTTCTGATTCTCGTTCGTGATTCCTCGCGTGATCGATACCTGATCGGATCGATGCCGAAACGGGGGATGTTTTCCACAGAAGGAGAGCGTCCTGAGAAAGAAAATCTCGAGCCTCGACGGAAGGAAGGAAGGAAGCCGCATCCGGGTGACCCAGATGCGCACGCGACACAAATTCACGAAGGGAGAAAAAACAAACGACAATAATGAGGAGACCAGAGATTAACTGCAACCTCGACAATAAACGCGTAAGACTGAGGATCGATTAGACGGAGGTAGAGAAGAAAAGAAGGAGGAGCTACGAGAAGAAGGGAGATGACCTAGCTGAAAGAAGAGATCGCATACATATTTTTGAATCGGACGCCAGGAGGAGGACTTTTACTCGAAAAGGGAAGAAACGTGCGAGAAAGCGTTTCCACGAAGATCTCATCGGGCCTTCCCTCGAAGGAGTTTCTAATTGAGAAAAAAACGGTGTACTCGGGATCACAGAAACGAAGAGATGTCTCTGAATCACAGATATTACGTGAGTATCAAGCATGATTTCCTTGAAAGCTTTCGCATCGTTTCTACTTTAAGAGGTAGAACTAGTTTTAGCATTTTCCCGATGAAATTTTCTTTAAATTTCCGACTTCACGGATATTAAGAAAAAATATACAATTACAGCATATATTCATATAAAGCAGCCTGTTCTACCTAATTTTCTTCCTACTCGGTATACAGACTACTATTTTAACCTTTGACAGCAAAAATGAGAAG
>SHCU01001739.1:0-16856 GCA_004307685.1 Ceratina australensis | reverse complement strand
AAATATACGTGTATATTTATAAGGAATTAATTTGCAATGAGAAACAACTGCGCTTTTATCGATTTCAGCGTTTAGTGCAGAACATGGTTTTCTGTTTTCGTATTCCCATCAAAGTGTTTTCGTTCCACAAACAAAATAATTTATTCCTGTAACAATTGAATCGCTGTAAGTTCGTAATCATTACTATTTCCCTCCCCGTTTTACACTTCTAATTCTGCGATCATCTGTTTCTCCTTGTCGCGCATTCACTCTTTCTCTCGAACGCTTGCAGCGACCTGACTGAGCGCTCCGGTAGCAATAAAAGAGACCGCCTTCGTCGCAACTCGCATTAGCCGTTACGTCGTTGTGGCGAGTGGACGATATTGCATTGTTTACTTGCATTGATAAAATAGAATAAGTGTAAAACGAAACGAGATATCATCGTTAGAACTTACAAAAGAGAGCGTGTCACATTTATCGTGTTGGAACGCAAGCCACCCTGTACGTACATAACCAAGAAGTACGAAAATCGAAGATTCGCAGAACCTTGAGACGCAGATGTTCCGCATGTTGTGTTCCGTTCTGTGACTGTGTCTAACAAGTTTGTGTCTACAAAAGTGATCAACCGTATCACTCGAAGAGAAACTCTGTTCGAATTTTTATAAGTTCGAGAATATTCGCCCTGTGCGAATAGAGATAGACAAAGGAATAGCGCAGAACTGTAAGCAAGGTACAGTCGTTAATATTTTCTGCTCTCGTGATTATCTCAATGGTACTTATGCCACACGAAGAGCATCGAGGGCAAGCTGAAGAATTGAAGAAAATCACACGGTGAGAAAAGAAAGAAGAGAAGAAGATCACAAAGAACTTGCAGGGTGGAACGCTTGGTTTAGCATACCCCCTTTTGTTTATCGTCGAAGATCTGATTCCATTGTTATCATCATCCAAGTTACGGCGGTATGAAATAACAAGAGGCTTGAGTTGATCGACAAGGAGCAAACGAGAACAGAGGCGGCTACCGTCTGATTTATAGCGTCCGTACTCAGTCCTCAGTGTAGGCTAGTCGGGTGCTCGGTAGTCGTTGGTTTTGACGATTTCCTAACGCTCGCTTTTAACGTCGCATCTTTATCTTGTTAACGAGATTTTGCCGTGTTAAAGACATTTCCACGTGTTCTTGTCATTTCCAAATCGCTTCTCAGTGAAAAGATACCGACTCTCTTTTCACGAGTGTCCGAATTGGAGGTTATACTCAAATAAACAGATTGCGAAGACTTCGTTGTTTCCATTTGACTGCAAATCGTATCATACGGTTCAACATCAACGAAGATCGCCGACACAATCGGGAGACAACAGACAAAGTTTCAAAGGCTAGTTCTACCAGTGTTGAATACACAACACGATAAAGATGGCGGCAAACATGTGCGTACAGCACAATTGCACCGAGACGAGCGGATTGCTGTACGAAATAGTCGCAGAAGATATGTGGAACTCATGGGAAGCTACCGTTGACTATTTTGATCACACACCATGGCTTTTCTCTTTACTGGGCAGCACCATGATTGGACTGACCGGTATCTTTCCACTGATGGTCATTCCCATCGATGGAAGCGTAAATCTACATACAGGAGGTATTTAAAATAATTGATCAACGTACGATGATCGTCCTATTCCTCTTTGTCACGTTATATTTTCTTGTCAGCTTGACTTTTTATGATTCAACTGGAATCACGGTGTTCTGCTATTGGGGATTCTGACGAATCAGGAGGTCGTATGTACCTACGTTGAAACGCGCACGCGGGAGATAGATCAGAATAGGTTAGTACAGATGAACTGTACCAATCAGGTGATACGTTACATGTTTCAAGACACGAGACACTTAATGTGCATTCAAATAAATCGAATAATTCGTTCTTTATGCATTTTGTTAAAATTTAAAAAATCGGAAATGTAATAATAATGAGAAAAATGCTTTTATTTACTTAGTTTAAGAATAGCATAAAAGGACACTTTACGTCCTTTGCTTACCGAATTTTTATATACAGTTTTGTTAATCATAATCACGTCGATCCGTGACTTCGCTATATTTTAAATATTCTTCTATGAACATCCATAACACTAACTAATATGAGTATATAGCCATTTGAGCCACCTTTTGTTTGTCGAAAGATTAGATAGTGTTTAATGAATTTAACCATAGTTTGCTAAATTAGTCAAATTCCTGAATTATAGTAGTTGCGTCAATTTCAACGTATGTCATTTTTACAATTATTACAATCGATAGTATCACTGAATTGTGTACCGTTTAAACTGTATTTATTCTAAGGATCTGATAATTCCTTCTGTTACAATGCTTTCATATGCTGATAATGCTATTCTATGCAGATATTGTACCTAAACACGAGGCTTTTGCGTCGTAGGTAAGACAGACGACAATAAATGTTTGCACTTAAGACTTAAGCGATTCGCTATGAAACATTTCAGGTTTGAGGTCAAGCGTCAGTATTACGTATACGAACATACAATCGTTGTTGACGATCAATTCTTATTCTTTTAATACTGCAGGAAGTTATTCCAATATAACCAAGATTGTTTTTATCGTATAACATACATATTCATAACGATAAAACCGTTGTATCTCGCTCTTTAAATAGTCTATAAAGGGAGGAAGGCGATATTTTATGGTGAAATTTACATAACTAGAATAGGAAATTATATTCGCATTAACACTGTTCTGACTGTGTCAATGATCGATCTAATATATTCTGACTTCTCTGGATCAATAAAAAGAGATCGATCGTTCCGATTTCACCAGAGCTCTATGTTGCAACGTCTCAAATGGCGTCACCGTCTGCAGTACCCCACTTGTTCAAATTTCTTAAAAAAGAATTTTATAATTATTTCGTGTAGATGAAACCGCGAATGACACCGTAGCTCAGTTGCAGGCGAAGTAAAAATAATTGACGGGTTATTACGTCGGGCTTCTCGAAAGTAAACGCACTCGGCCACGTGGAAGCAGTCTGATGCGCATATTGTTTGCCGCATCGTTCGATGCTCCGGCCAGCATTTAACTTGGAAGCATAATCTCGTCTCCTTCGGCGAAACGCGCAGCGAATCGTGCCAGCATATTTGCGTCTCTTTAATCGTCTGCAAGTCGTTATCGTTAAACGATACAAAAGAAAGATACTTATCAGTAGATACTGATAGATTAATTGCTTGGATATTCGGTCGGGAACTGATTTTGGTTACATATTATCTTCAAAGATATTTATTTTACCTTTTTTTTTGCTTACTCTGACTATGAATGTTAGAGGCATGAAAAGCTCATTCGAAATCACAAAAGAATTTTATTTGAAATATCAGACGGACAAATGATATGCAGTATTCAAGAAACAATGTAGGAGTACGCTTCTGATTTGGGAAACTCATTAAGCTCAGTTGTTTACATCACATGGCGTCAAGGGTTAGGCACGTAGTTGTCGACATTCCTCTCTAAATACTAGTGAATTTAACAATCGTCATTATCTTCTCTTGTGTTAGAGGATGCTCCTCACTTTTGCTTAGATAGAAGTTCTTTCGCATGCTAGTATCGGTTGACTTTAGCTTTCGAGAAAATGTCTTTCTATAGCTGTTTCTCCAGTGGAAAAAAGTTGAACGTTCCGTTACACAAAATGTAGAAATCGCAGTTCGCGTATAATGCTGCTTATTCCATGACAATGTGAGCGTGCAAGGTTGTAGAACTTATTCTGGAAATTTGTGGATTAGAAGCGCCTTAAATGCAGTTTGTTTTATACTTAGTTTTTATTTGTTGCAGTGATTTTATAACTTTTTTTATTGAGCATTCACAAAGAAGTCCAAAAATTTAAACGTCAGAACGAGTAGTGGCTCGGAAAGCGATCGACCCACGCGAATGAAGGAGTGTAAAAGGTTCACGTGCATGGAATAGTGTGCCAGTATTCCGAAGGTCGTGGAACTTGTTCGAGACAATGAGGCATACAAATAAAATTTCTAATGAGACCGCATGCACGTGGACGTTGAACATTTTAAGGGAAGAAACAATTCAAGGTCGCCAATCTGCAGACAGTTTTCAATCTCCTGCTGCTGTCTGTTTTAGACACGATTATTTCTGTTTTGTGGTCAAGAAATTCATAGCCTTTTTTTTTAATATCTATTGTTATTTTCTTAATAGTTCTTTTGAAAAGTTATAAGCTCTAGTCACATGTGGTGATTAAATCCTTTACGAAAGGTTTGGAAGAATCCTTGAATCTTGAATAGCAATTTGACGTCTGGCATTGGAGAAATAACAAGGCAATTGTTTCGCATGGTTTTCATTAAGCTCTACATACACACGATTATACCTGAGGAAGACGAGGAGGGGACTATAAAAAATGAATCAATACAGTGTCGCATCGCACGTTTGCTACGCTTTCTCTACCGAATTCTCGTTAACGATATAACAATAATTGCATAAAAAATCGTAATTTCCGTTCGTGATTCTGCATTTCGGACTTAGAGCAAAGGATGATCGATAACCGTAAAGTCGTTTAAACTTGAAACAGTAAATCAACGCATACGACACTGAATTCAAATTACTCTCCGTCGCAGCATAGATTCCCTAAGTTGAGCCTGCGGTGATGACAAGAAATTTAACTGACTAGGAATGATTTTTGTTCCACTTTATTAAGATGCGTGAATCACTCGTACTCTTAATTGAATTACTTTTATGGTAATCGACCTTCTTTCGGAGCAGAGCACTTATTTTATTTTTTCGTTCAGCAGAAGTATTCTTCTTTACATTGCAGAATTGCAAGTCGATGATGCAAGGTTTGCGTAAGCCGATTCTCTGCCATTTGATCAGGCATGCATTCGCTCGATTGTTTATCTGTTCTTTGAATCTAATCTCAAAACGGTTGTTGCTTTCTTCATTTTTTTGTAAAAAAAATTATCATTTCAAGTGTAGTCAGTAATTTTTTAACTTCGATTTGATTCATGTTCGATTCATTGTACTGTTATTACCCTATTCTAAATTTAATGGTTATCGTTAATGGATAAAACTGAAACCGCGCGGATGTCGCACGAAACGAGGCTTCCCGTATATATATTCTAATATAGAGAACGACTGTTCTGGAATGATCCATTATCAAGCATATCACGCCACTCCGCCTACGAATCGAGCTCGCAGATGCATTTCTCTCTTCCTATTTCTTTTTCGATATCACCAAGATTGGACGTTAATTGACACCTGTTTCTTGGACAATCTGATAATACCAGCTGCAACCAATCTCTCAGTGCTCTTGCACGATACCGAATTGATTTTTCTATTTTGAAACGAGCTAACGTCTACATCTTCCTGTGTGTACTATGTAGTTTCACATTGAAATAATGTCAAAAATATTTTAAGTGAAAACTTTAACTAAAGTTTTTCTAATTTCTGAATCATGACTTCTAAGTCATGAGTATTCGTGGAAATATTTTTTCTTAATTATGTTTAGTACAGAATCGAGATAATCAGAGAATTTTTATTCATCGTTGTCTAATTACTGAATATGAAGCTACTGTTATTCACTACATTAGTGTCGATACTAATTGCAAGACAAACACGATATGAAAAAACCGGTTCACACGTGCAAGCATATAACACCGTGAACTTGCAAGAATGGTCACGTGTCAAAGGACGAAGAAATTAAATGTAATTAATTCTGCCTTCCTGTTGTTTTAATAAATAACTATTCTGACATTAAAGAATCGCGAGAGTTCTGAAATTAAACAGATATAAACCTGCCATTGATCATACACAATTGTTGGCTAGCACCACAGACATCGATAAAAATCCGAGAAAAGTAAACCAAACAATGACCGATCGATCATTGATATGCTGTTATCGATATTCGCGTAGCTACTTAATTTATTCTAATTGGACTTCTAGAAGACAAGCAATTTTTCGAAAAGTATTAAGTATTAATCTGTCTTTCAATAAAAGTCCACTTCACATCATAATAATGTATTCGAACTTTATAATGGGAATCTAGACTTTGCAACATTAACGCCAAGTTTCATCATGAAAAAGGCGCAAGGTGAATTATACACGGTTCTAGGAATTTATTCTAGATTGAATAATTGCAACCGACTTAAGTGAGCACAATCGTGAAAACATATTAAGCACAGCTAAACAAGCATTATCGTGCGATGCAGTTCGGATGCCGAAAGATAACGCAGATGTATTCATTCAGTCACGCGTTAACTGCGGAACAAAATCGTTGCCCCATTGCGTGTGTATATAAGCATTGTACGATGCATTTAAACAATTACGTACAGTGACTACAAAAAGCACTGTCACGCATTCATATTTTTCAATAAAGCACCTTTCAATGAGACCACTACCGTGACGCGTTTTAGCGAATATGTTCTGGTAACGTAATTACAACAATATTAGTTTTACAAGCATAGATCATTTGATGTTTGAACTGAGTTACTGGGAATCCCGGCGATATTTATATCCAGACTTTCGTATCTTATCATGTGCTTCAGTTCTACATAGAATTTTTTAGCAATGGAAAATGAGATTTAAATTACAGGACTGTGATAATTTTAATATCGAACGATTAACATGAAAAGCGATTTGCATCGATTGATGCTGTGTTAAAAACTTTTGTCAGCCGCGTTTCACAAACAATTTTTTTCATAACATTTACATTACACTTTATGCTTATGTGAATTTCAATGTCAAGCGAAATTTTATACTGTACGTTTAATGTGCATACGTGTAAACAAAATACGGAAATGATTTTTTGTCATTTATCACGAATGCTGACCAATTTGTTATTGATTACTGTTCACTGATTTTTGTGAAATCGCAACGTGTTGAGAAATTTTTATATCTCAGAAGATAATAATCTTAAAGATGGTCGCCGAGACGACTTTTTCTCCTTCTTTAAAATTGAAAAGATCTATAGATTCTCACGAAAAAAAATACTCGAAAGAGTTTTCACGTAATCATATGCGAGAGTGTTTAGACTGTTGAATTATATTTATAAGATTAAAATATCGGGAAAAACACGATACTTAACCCTTGATCGGTAGGCGTTTATGCAATTAATTTGCAATCTCTTTGGTTACGAATCGATAAAAATAGATATCGGTTTAACGAACGATACATATAATAATTTTAGGATAATGCAGTTGAGGGCGATTAATTCCCTTTATGAAGATTGTTTATACATACTTTGCATTAATTGCCTCGTAATGAGGGAACGTTTATTGCACAGAATAATTAGTGCAATCGCAATTGCGTTCAAGTGTTATTATTTGTGGTACAGATAAATGAATACAGAGTCCAATTACTATAGATGTAGATGTAGGCCGTAGGCAATGCATTAACATGTTTTATTCTCTACAGCTAATAATAATTGATCTTCAGAAATCTTTTTCAAGGTAAACATAGGTATAAAGATATCTATGTTTAATATGCAAATTCTAATGTAATTTACAATTGATTTAAATTAAGAGCTTTTAACTTCCATTCCAATTAGTCAAGGTAGTATTAGCTATTAGTATTTTCATTAAAGATATTAATTCTTCTATAAAAAGTGGATCAAGGTCAATCATGGAATTTCTCATCTTAAGTAAAACCAAGCAACACACATTCACTGAAATCTTACTAATCTCATTTGTGCTTTCATTCATGTATTATAATATTGGACTTTGCTCTGAGGAAAAGAGTGAACTTATCACTCTAAAAGTCCTTCTCTTATTTTTTCCTCTACCCGCTATTAACGAAGGCACTCCGCGCTGTCTACCACTTTGTGATAATTAAGAATCAGGAGAATGGATTATATTAAATAATCAGAATTGATCCGTACAAATCCCAAAACGTACATTCAAAATCATTTACGATTGACGATCTATATAAATGGATTATGGCTCGATTATTTTTGAACGAAAAATAATGTTTTACGTAACCGGTAATATAACAAGATCGTATCGGATCATGAACTGCGAACGGAAAGAAGCTTAAGTTCAATTTGATTTTAAGTCTATATTTAAGTAGCCTAATACAGATATCAATGCATCTATATAATTAACAATCTGACGCAAAATCAGATTATGCGCATTGATTGAGGAATCGATTTTATGTGTAAAATTCCAATTAAAGTTTATTATAAATTTAGAGAAGAAAAATTTGACGTAAATTTATTTTCATTTAATATATGGCTGCACAAAATTTCTATTAAATTTTTGTCGAGATTAATGTGCCATAAATACGGAAAAGTCACTGAGCAGTAAAGTCTCCTGACGCCACATGATTCAGCTTTAAAATTTATCAGTGCTGTGCGAGAGAAGCCAAACAACCACGTCGATACATCGTGTTATGTGCACATGTATGCGTTTATACATAAATCATGATTTGAAACGAATTTCTGGAACATCTTTAGTGTGTTCGACTTTGTTACACTTTGATCCCGGAACTACATGTAATGTATGTATTCGTACATTGAGTAGTAGCCGGTAATAGATGATACAAAAAAAGTTAGAGTTCGCCGGCTAATTCCCTATACGTACCTACCTTTTGCTAGTTTAGTTTACCACGAATTGTATACCTCCTTAACAGTTTAACTTTGTTTTTTCCAGACGGTGCTAGTACACTAAAACTGTTGCTGAGCTTCGCAGTCGGTGGACTTCTAGGCGACGTTTTTCTACATCTGTTACCAGAAGCATGGGGAAACAGCTTCTTAAAAGGTGCGAAAAGATCATTGTATTTGTATACCAACTATCAGGGGAGAAACAATCGATTTAATTGGAGAAAATGGGAAAACAGAGGAGCGGAAACTGTCTAACTGACGAACTCATCAGCATTGAAGGCTTGTCCTTGCTTGTAATATCTGCAAAAAGAGAACTGAGGCATTTCGCACTGAAATATGAGTCACATTAGATAACTGCCCAGTTATTTACGATACCGGAACATGAGAACTTCGAACTCTCTGTTAATTTACATTTTTTAATGTTTAAGAACCATTTGATGTGAAAGTAGTTTCATTATTTTATTCTATGCTGGTTAAGACATCAAATACATTTAATTTTTTTATGCTTATCCTTTTGCTTATCCTTTTATAAATCGTTAAAAAAATTCATAATAAAGTAGATATCATATTGAAGGTATTCAAGGTGGTATGATGACGTAAAAGTTGTCGTGACATGGCACTAATGACTTACGAATTTGTTATACATTATTGATTAAACACTGTATAATAGTTGTACCAAATTTCGCAACAATTAGTCATGTATAAAACGATACATGGAAGCCATTAAACGTTACATGAGGTTAAAGCCTTGTTCCAATTCGGAAAATTCATTGCACCATGCTAATAGGAGGGGACAAACCATGTTTGACAAAAATACAAAAGTATGCAAGAATGGTGTCAAAGATTGAGATGAGGGTATCAGGGATCAATCGATTCGAAGTGCATCTACACATCGAGTATGCAACGCAATCTTCGTTTTCATTTTGCTCGTGCGTGAGTACATGCAATGCATGATCTCATGCATTAGTTTCATTCGAATGCTGCTTTTACCTAATTTATAATCGTTCTGAACTCTGTCGACCTTTGTTAGTTTCTAACAACAACTCCAATTGCAACTGTTTCGCAGAGATACTTTGTTTCTTCGAGGCATTTGTTATTTTTAATGAATATTCCTATTAAAGAAAGATATCATTTCTTTGAGTTAGTTATGACTTTCTTCTGGTCTTCTCTTCAGTTTATAATTGCACGTCACTTAGATCACGAGTTGCAATTCATCATTTTAGCTATGGTAAACGAAGCTCGAGGCGATCTTCTTTCTCCGACGACGGCTTTTGTATGCGACTCAAAAGCGACGCTCTAAAACCCTATTGTATATCAGTTGCGGATTTCAATTGCCAGATATCTTCTCCTATATTAAGCCTCAGCTTGTTCCTAGTTTACTTACGGTTTCCGAGATGCCGTCCAATCGAAATTTATCGGTTAACATTGTGTACAAATAAAATGTTTGTTGTTTCAGGAGCGGATGCTGGACATCCGTCCATGAAGTGTAGCCTGTGGGTGCTGGGAGGTTTTCTGGTATTCGTCATAGTGGAAAAGCTATTCGCTTTCGAGGAAGAAGTTGAAGAGGAAGATACAGAGACATCTGAGAAAATTAGCACAGAAGCTGAAAAGGAGATGGAGAATAACAATTGTATCAATTTGATTGCAAACAATTTGAAAAATGATTTCACAAAACGACCTCTCAACGAATTCTCGAAAGCCGTCAACGAGGTAATTAATAAATTTCTCATCTGTAGCTAAATGATGATAAAAACTATGATCCTCAAACGAAATCTCGAATAGTTGCAGCCTTTCATGGAAAAGAAGAACGGTTACAACAAGTTGCCAAATGGTTTTAAGGATACACATAAGAACGGCTTCATTCCCAACGGCATCAAGCCAGTATTAATGTGTGACGAGTTGTCGAGCACTCTGAAAAGTTTACCGTTGGATGAAGCGAAAGATTATCTGAAAAAGTTGACAAAAACCAATGGCTTTTCGAACAGCCTGTCCAAGAAAGATCATGCAAGCGATGTGACTGACGATCAAAAGACTGTTATAAAGCAAAAGTCAAAACACATAACTGGCTATCTCAACTTGTTAGCCAATATAATAGACAATTTCACGCACGGATTGGCTGTGGGTGGATCTTTCATGGTATCCGCGCGCTTGGGAGTTCTTACCACATTTGCTATACTCATACATGAGATTCCTCATGAAGTTGGTGACTTCGCGATTTTGCTACGCAGTGGATTCAACAGATGGGAAGCTGCGCGGGCGCAGCTCATCACTGCTAGTGGTGGCATTTTTGGTGCCATGTCGGCGGTTCTCTTCTCTGGGGGTGAAGTAGGTAAGTAATCATCTCCCTATTCAAACAATGTTCTCGTCTCAGGGCGGTACAATTTTCCTATTAACTGATTATTATTCTTTTCTTCAGGAGCTAAGACGAGCTGGATATTACCTTTCACCGCGGGTGGTTTCCTGCATATTGGCATGGTGACCATCTTGCCTGAACTGCTTAAAGAATCTAGTCCGAGGGAATCATTGAAACAAGCATTCGCATTAATTTTTGGTATTGTTCTGATGGCGGTATTAACGATTCTTTGCGATTAGTTATCTTATCTCATCTTGCAACAGCATTAGGTTCAACATGTCAAATTACTTTGACGCGTATAGAATATTATGCTGATTTCTGTTGAGTCATATCGACTTATATCAATACGTAGTTTTCCTTTTCTATTAGCGTCCCTAATTACGTGTCGAAAGGAGTAATTCGTGTTTGCCATAAATAGTTCTACCATGAGATACTTGTTGCTCAATCACGGCGCATCCAATAAATGGTAGAGAAGCAACGACTGACCAAATCCCTTCATAAATGATACAATTTTTATATCAAGAATAGTTCGAAATACAACTTCATGCTCCATAGTTTGTCTGTATACATACTTGAAACGTGGCTAGTACTTTTACATTCAATTCAATATTAGTCTTCATTCATTCTCATTTCACTGAGGCACGTTTTCGCTCGCGGTGATTAACGTTCTACGAATAGTGAGATTGGCAAATAAGAGAGATGTATGAGAGGGGAGGGTTGAATTATTTTGATATTTTCGATCGTTTATTGGAGATCGTAACATTCGCAACTTGCTATTAAGTAATTTGTATTCATATAATGATATATAAGAACGTTAGAAAAGTGGTATAGTTTATCCATAAATATACGTATGTTCCTCCGTAAGCTATCGAAAGCGTTTTAACGATAAACGTTAATTTCGTTTCTATGGAATATCGACTTACTTTACACTTAAACTTCGTTATCTAGGCGTTACACTGTGAACCAGTATTGATGTCTATGACTTTCACGTTGTGAAAACGGATAACCGTGTACATAACGCTTATGCTTCCTTCTGTTAAAAAAAAAACAAGCAATCATGAAATTAAATAATAAAATCTGTTTTCTCAAGTACGCATATAATAAGCGTATTTTCGATATTGCCAGTAACGATTTATTTGCTATTTGCATATCAGTATGTATATCTTTAAGTTCCTAAAGTAAATTGTACATAATGTAACGCACCCATTTCTCTTACTGTGAAAAAAATTTTTGAAAGTAAATACATAGCATTTGTATATCAGATCATGACGAATATAATTCTTAAAGCAAAATTCCTTCTGTAAAATTGGTACATAAATATAAAGTTACTCCACGTATTATAAAGTAAAGAATTATAGAAATCATATATATATTTTAAAGACGTTCACATGTTAGATGAATTAGCTCCGATGCAAGTAGAACTATTCATTGTCGCACGATCATGTGTTGTTATGACATGGTATTGTGCGGTAAAAAATGGTTTGACTGCATTGAGTCTAGAATTGAAAAATAGGGGTCTGTCTGTTTCTCTATAGATTTGCGTGTCATCTAAAATCTGTATGTTTTACAAGCCGCACAAACCAAAAGTAAATCCTTGTACTTAAGAGCGAAACAACAAGGTATTGTTTTCACAACGGGACACTCGGTACACGAGCATTCTTTTTAAACATGTGTAAATAGAAGTTTGAAACTTACGAAGCTGGTTTTTAATCAGCGACTTGGCAAGTATATTTTATATAAAGTATGACTGCATGAGCAGATTGTTCATATGTAATCATTATGATTTGTAAATAAAGTATTTTATTCTATAACACAGGTATTATTCCTTTATGGAACGTTACAGGTATGAAAAGAAATAAAAAATAATTTATTAAACAATTTCTTTAAACATAAAAAAACATAACACTCGTACTTGTTTATTAGCTAAATAATTTAAACACCTCATGGTCTATATATGTACAAAGTGGTTCCTTCGCTTATACGCAACACACATTCATTCTATGATACATTGTACATACACGCATTTGTATAAACAAACGGTTGTGATTGAAAATCATTCACTTAGTAGCAATCCTTTTTGGAGCACCAACAATTAATAATCAAAATATCCGTGATAAAATATACTTTTGTTATACATAAAGCTTTGTACAATTATAATTTTACACCGCAACATAAGTAGGAAAGCAATTCACCCTGTCGACTACAATTCATCGTGGGGTTTTTCTTGTTTTGTCTGAAGTTTATCGATTACAACATTTAAATTTTCATGAGAACTTAACAAACGTCGTATAATGGGTAACAGTACATCTTTGTTTTCTCTAAACCGATCTATGCAAATTGGGGCAATTGTGATCATGCTATCAGAAATGGTTTCAAGAAATTCATAATTTTGGGGATCATTAAGTTCATCCTTGAAATTTGTTATCATTAGATTGCTCAAACGATCGCAATATTCATAAGTCAATAATTTCTTTTCGATATCTGCAGCTGCATACGAGCTCGCTTTTAATTGTTGTTCTCTAGGATCAGCAACTTCTTGCAAGAGTTGCCTTTCTACGATTAGATCATTGATCAGTTTCATAATTTTTATTTGTATTTGCAACTGATCATCAACTAGAATTTTTCCAAATATCTCTACGCCTCCATGATCGATCCATGCCTTTTGAGCAGCTGGAAATTGTCTTATTAAGGCACTCAAAGCAAACAGACACCTGGATTTTACTTCTACTTTACTATTTGTGGACAATATATGCAAAAGTTTTTGCACAAAGTCACTCTCTAGTGCCTTCAATTGTACTTTGGGATTAGATTGAACAGCAGCACCCAAAAGTCTCAGAGCTTCAGCCTTTATCTCATTGTTTGTTCCATTCAGGCATGGAGATATAATTTTGGTCATGCTGTAATAAGAAAAATTATGTTTTCCTGATTGGTTATTATAAAGACTCGTTTTATACATACCCTTGCATATCTGTAAAAACTTTGGCATTGTCAATATGATGAAGTAGATATTCTAGATTATATAAAATATCTAAAACTTCTTCTCTGTCTGCATTCGACAAAGTTCCCGTGGTAATCCCACTTTTATGAGCTTGGAATTTCTGGAAATAGTTGCTTAATAATTCTGAGTCAGTTGTAATGTTTATCTCCATTGCTTTGAACTCTTTTTTTAGAGTCTCATAATCCTTAAATTTCTTTTTTATTTGCTGTGTATGTTCCTCCTAAAAATACTAAGGATTTAGAAAAATCATTTCTCAAAAGAAATCTATTTGTGATAAAAGAAATAATTACATCTAATTCTGGAATATTTTCATCCTTAATTTGTTTCAATCTAGCTTTTAACTCTTCAATTGGATTCTTGTCTTCAAAAATTGCCTTCTCAGGGTGCAATGTTAGAGAATTATCACTTGAACCATCGGAAGTCATATTCGTATTTTTCCCATCTGCATCTTCACTGTCCATTAATTTAGCTTCAGTTACTCCCGTTTGCAAATTGTGTCGTACATGCAGTCCTCTAGGTATGGCTTGACCTGATGAAAGGACCGATATGTAGTTCATCCAGCAATAGTAGAAATTAGAATTTTCATAAATTAATCAGTTACATTAATGAGTTACAACATTAAATAAACGATCAAATTAATTTTGACATCTAGAGAAACATATAACTCATCGTTAGATATAATTCAAGTGACATCACATTTTTACTCATTCCATATATTTTCGATAAAAATGAATAAAAAAATTGCATAATGAGTTCAAAAAATAAGTATGCTTATGCTCAAAAGAAGAAGATATGAAAATGACAGCTTTTCTTATTGAAGAAACCGCGATGACAGATTTGACTGACGTGGTCTTAGCAAAGGGCAATTGCGTAAAAAAGTAGTCCCAAACGTAATGTCGAGACATTATTAACTCACCTTTCTTTACGGTTTGCCATTCACGGGTTGGCACAAATGTTGTTTCGTTTTTTTCAGTGTCGCAAAAAATTGCCGGTAACAAGAGTGTGCAAACCAAAATGATCATATTGACTTGCATTCTGATTAGTTCCTAACGTTGACCAAGGACCACGAGCACGGCTTCTTACGGGGCTGACTATGATATCTCACAAAAATTGCTAGAAAACTCTTAATCAATTTACGTTAGTCGTACGATCGCAAGACTTCGTCTTTTTTTACGAAATAATTTCATCGCGCTTTTGTTCAATTTAAGTATCGTTCACGTGTTGCGTCCGATATTTATGCAGTCAGTGTTGGTCAGTGTCAGTGTGTCAATGCTCGTTTCATGACTTTGCCACCAGGGCTTACGCAGACCAATGGTCTTTCAGTAAGACGTTGCCAAACCTCTCATTCAAATTCTATCTCATGCATGGATTATATGCAATTCCTTATTCCCTTTTACAGTCCAAAAATGTATCCTACAAGAGGAATCATGAACCGACGAAATAAAATAATGCATCGAATTTTATTCGTCTCTGTTTACAATGTAATGTGGGAATACAGTACCGTATGCAAATAATACGAAAATAAGTCGAATGGGGGCTCACAATGATAGATCGATAGGTGGCAACGCTGTTGAGGGTTGCCGAACGAAGATCGACCAATCAAAGGAGAGAACGTATTCTAGGCACGCAAGACTGAGTACGCGAAACTCATTTGCTACGCGTTAGTCTAGCACGTGCGACCACTGTTCTTTGCGCAGTAACCGTTGTGCGCGCGGCGTCTTTCGCTTCTCGTACGGCACGCAAACTCCAACGGGACCCGTCTATACGTTCGCTAACGGGAATCATTTAATATCAACCCGATCGTCATGACAGAGGAGTATCTTTACGGTAAATATCAGTACCCGTGCCTCCACGGGCACGCCGTTCACTTTATTTTATTGCGCACGCGATTACTTTCGTCGTCATCAGCCATCGGACGCAAGCGGTGCTAATGGTCGAGACGCCGGCTGGCTTTCGGCCATTGTGAATAAGAGTACCCATTGTTCGCTGAGGAAGCTAACGAATTTGCGCTTTTTACTTAATTATGATAGAACGGCAAGAATTATCGTTATTCTCTGTGCGTACTATCGTGATCTGTGTGTCCAGGAGTCACCCTCAAAGGAGTCAATTCCACCGAGGTATGGGATCCAGAGCACAAGAACGACGACGCAGACGGTACGAACCAGCATTTCGGGGCCGATCAGAAGCTTATTATAAAAATGGTAAGTAAAATAATAATCTGAAAATCCGTGAGAAAATTGATTGCTGCTTCAACGTTCTTTGTTGTACTGCGTGCGTCTCCTTTCCTTTGTCGTCGGTGCGGTTAAGATCAACGGATTTTCGTCGACGCGCGATTTTTCCCATTTGATCCTGGATTCACGTTTTTCATTCATTTTAATTAGTATGAATACCAGATCATCGTGAATACTTAAGGATTATTTTGTACATCGTTTCATTAACACATCGAGTATTGAGATATTACAGACATTAAAGTAGCAGGAAAATTTTTGTCCAGTAAATTGATGTTTGATCCCGATGTTGAATGGACAATACTTCTTCATGTGTAGCGCCACCTATGTTACGTATTTGTAGCATCCGCATGCAATGGGTTAACTGTGTAAAAATATACGGCCAATATTTGGCGTCATTAGTAATCCCGATTTTTCGATGGCTTTCATCATCTCTCATTATGTTTGCGCGCGAATTTTTAATTTGAATATGAAACTAAATATAACTTTAAATAATAACGTTCATAAACGTATATAAATTTTCATGTTTCTTTTACTATCTCTATCTCTCTATAATTGTTCAGATTAAATCATGGTCCATTCTTGTTTAAGAAACGAGAATTTTATATTTAAATAAATGCTTCAATGTTTTTTCTAGAATATACATAAATATCCAGAATATATTATGCATTTTAAATAATTGTACATATTTGAATAAGTTTTAATTAGAATTTCGTTTTTTT
>SHCU01001737.1:3027-13064 GCA_004307685.1 Ceratina australensis | reverse complement strand
TGAGATCGGTTGTTGCCGAGTCACCGGGCCAACATTACTCTCCTTCGAATTTGGAAAGCGGATATCGTCGTTTCCCTTCTTCCTCTCGCGAGGCCCTCGCTGCTCTGCGTCGGTAAATCCATTCACAATGATTGTCTTCTTCGAATTGAAAACCTGAAAATAACTAATCGTTATACTACGATTTAATGATTTTTTATATTAACCCTTTGTACTCGAGAAATTTTTCCACAATTATTTGGTGAATTTCTTACTTCTATATTTGTCTTGTATATCTTAAAAAAGAACACTTGTTCAATGAGTCCTATATTGTTGTATTTTATTAATCGAGTACAATATAAAATTACTATCAATTTTTCCTCTGATTTAAATTAACATAAATCTTATAAGAATTAAATTTTTCAAATTAAACTGGTAACCGTGAGTCACCTCTCGAGTACAAAGGATTAATGTTAGGTTCTATAATTAACTCGTACTAATGTTATTTAAGTACTATATATATTTAATTAAGCGTTGATTAATAGAAACAGTTGTAGATTGTTGTTCACGCTAGACGAGCTCTGCTCTGCGGAGAGACTGGCTAATAACACGAGAATATGCGAGAGGTTACATGAGACAGAGGGCGCAAACGAAAGTATATTTATGTGTGTGTGTGTGTGTGTAGTTTTTGTCACGTTCAACGGTTAAAATGCCATTTATTTCTTAATTATTCAGATTCAGTTAAATGGATGCAGAGAACGTTTTCACTTCTTGACGAACGAAAAAGAAAAAAGATGTTCGTAACCAAGTGATCCAATTGCAGCGTTTTAAAATGTTCTTAAATAACCGTGATTCGCTTAGGATGACATTAATTACGAAGTTAACTCTTAGCAGTCTAACGAGGAGCTTAATAGTCGACGCGACCCCTCGGTGGTTCGAACTTTACTCGGGAGGCACGCGGTGGTTCTTGACTTTATTTATGCAACGACACTCGCGTGTCCTCTTATCGGCCGATTAGGCGCGTTATTAGGTGACAGAGAGATCGCGTGGTAGAGTGCCGCGGCTAGTGGCCGGGAACACGGTAATGGGGAACGGTCACGTCATCAACGTGCCCGAGGAAACTCGCAAGAAAACCAAGTAACTAAGCTTGGATGAGGGAGGTTACACGAGATCGTTACGTGGACGGTGTTAAAAGGGACTGGACTTAATGAATTGTAAATTACTATGCGCCACGAGC
The DNA here is from genome assembly GCA_004307685.1 of Ceratina australensis. Taxonomy (NCBI): domain Eukaryota; kingdom Metazoa; phylum Arthropoda; class Insecta; order Hymenoptera; family Apidae; genus Ceratina; species Ceratina australensis. The sequence continues at coordinate 11,851 of SHCU01001737.1, read as the reverse complement.
ATTCAGAAATAATTGTACAATCTCTAGCCCGAACTTCGAGGTGTAATTAGAAAGAAGACACACAATTTATTAGTTTGCCGCATGTGAAATATCGTTTCCTTCAATCTTAATCGGTATTTCTATAGACCACGCGTTTTATTCGAAGAATTTATCCATTACTTTTACACGTCTCAAGGAAAAATTTTTTAAAGCGCTACCATAAATGCTTTATTTAACAGCATATTTATAAATCTCATAGATATCATATTCAATTTAACTCTGAGACGAAATTGGATGCATTAAGTGAAAAGAAAATTGCACGAACAACCGAAGTTTCATACGTTTCATCGGATATTTCATCACGCACGTGTGCGTATAATTGCGCTTTAACACAGCCAATCTACAAAGAGCAATTTTTGAGATGATGGATACAAGGCCGGCAATCAAGGTTCGATTAGGCGAGGCGCAAGCGCGTGAAAAAAGCATTAATTGAAATCGCCGACATCAGGAGAGCACGAAATTTCGGCAGGATGATTTGTTCCGCGAAATCGCGGCGGCGGGTTTAGCAGGAGAAAAAGCAGCTTAATTATTTGGCATATTCACGCGAAAGCGTCTGAAACCGGTTCGCCTGACGGAACTTCGGAGAAGCTATAAGCTCAGAAGCCTCTTCCTGTTTTCCTACAGCCGGCTTTTCTCGTAACAAGACCGTCGTGATTGCGATCCTAAAAACAGTAACCCGCTGTTCTGCTCTGGCGATTTTACGATTGCCATCACGGCGTCAATTAGTAGCGACGGCACTGTGGCATTAGAAGCACCGAGGGAACCGATTTTCGGTAAAATTTCCACCGTCAAACGCGACGACATTAGACTTCGGGCATTAAGGGATGAAAATAAAATTATTCTACAATTCACATTAATTTTATATCGTTTCTACGTTGTATATTAAATGGAAATAGAATTTTCCACGATTAAACAGTATAACATGATTAATATTTTTTTTCTGGAGATCTTGCTGCAGAAATCGTGTAGTATGCTCGAGGATATGAATGAACGAAGGCCGAAGTAAAGCATCCACGTTCATTTAGCGGAAATCTGATGCGATGGGAAACCGAGTGTTTCTTCGAAATTGTCAGCTAATAAACGGAGTATCGAGGAAAAGCAACGGGCGGAGATCCGTGAAAGGAATGGCTCGCGAGGCGTGCGGAGGCGAGAAAAAGGAATCGCGCGTGTCCGTCAGAACAAATACGTCCGTTTAAGGGTTAATCTCCGAACCGATCGGCTGGAATTACGTTAGTGGCTGTCCGCTACGCGGCCGGGTGCCGCGCAAACCGCGTCACGGTATTGAAGAAAAAGCGGTAAGTGAATCGTAGTCCGGCAAACGTGATTTACGATCGACCGCGTCATTCGACTTGAGTCATCGTACGTCCGACGATTTACATTTTATCGCGCCGGGAACCGACCGATCCTCCTGCCTCGCGAATCGTCAGAATTCGAACGTCCACGGGACATCTGCCATCCGAGGCAGATTCGTTTCGCCGCCGATTCGAATCGCATCCCATCTGTCGGCCACAAAATGACGAATGTCTCCCAATAGACTTCGTGCAAATCAGCCGTGATTTCGTGAAGAAGCCTCGGAAGTCCTGAATGAAATCGTTTGAATTTCTTAGGGACGAATTTTTGACAAAATATTAATGACAACCTTCACTTCCAAATTGAAACGATTATTTAATTGTAAAATAAAATCATGAGTCAATTGAACCATCTCGCCTTCGTACCTAAGCTCTAGCCATTTGTTTGGAATTAGACAATTTGGTGCATCTCATAAATCACGTCGAAATTCGCAGAATCCGTTCGTGGTAAATCTGTTTATTATTTCTTCGTACAACGGATGTGGGGATCAGGAGAGGAAGGTCCCGAGGCTCCTAAACCTCTGTCGTCTGTTTCGCCATTTAGACAGGGGTGGTGCGATCGCCATGAAAAAGAGGGGAGACGATCCATTCGCCGCTAATGTGTGTATACACAGAAGGAAATTTGATTTTGTTGTCGCCTTACAATACTCAATTATCCCCTTAACGACGGGGCTGGAACATCTGTCGCAACACACCCCTCGTCGTACCGCCATGGTTAACTTGTTTCACCATTAGAGGCTGAACCAACGCGAATTCATGAACGCTACATACGCCAAGATAAATCCTAGCTACTCGAGGGTGGAGCACGATGATATCGTTTATCGGCTGGCTACCCCAGCGGCCACAAAATTGTTGCTCCTATAAGCTACAGGATACTCTAGAACTCATAGTGAATACAGTTAATGAAATTCTTTATTTCTATCATTTGAAAAACACAATACATTTTATGAGCAGACTGTAAAAAAATTATTTAGCTTATCCACTTCCTATTAAGATATTCTACTGCTTAACCATTTCGAAGATTGATTCGTCTCGTTAATGAATTGGTAATTTGATGTGGGATGTACGTTTCTATGTAATCTCCAATTTTATTTCTACCATAAATCTCTAACATGTTTATTCATCAGACTGCGAATACGCTTATGCGTTTATGGAAATTTTAAATATTCTAAAACATAATGTCGAAGTTTCATTTGCATACAAGTGCATCGAATTTGCATAAACGTCTGGAGCCTGCTCATAATTTTGTCTATCGCCTATCGAATCATTGACAAGGGATCTTCTTCCCTCGTCGCGGCGGTGCATGCACGATGGAGAAACGGTTAAGCTATGGCCGACCTCGGCTGAACCAACGCCGGTGGAAGTGTTGATCCCATAACAAACTCAATCCAACGTGTGCGTAAAAGCTTCATTTAGCCGTGGCACTGCCGTGACGGTGGGTAAAGTTACGGTAACCGTGGTTCTCCACGGTGGTAGTCACTCATACATCGGCAACGTGGAATCTCCATCCAGGTGATCAGATTTGATGGACCGATCGTTATGGGTTATAATTAGCTGGCCAACCGAACCAGTCCTTTCCGTGCTCACACACATACACTCAGTCGACGCGGTTGGCCTGGTTGGTTGATCGAACCGCGGCGAACCGTACGTGTCAATTTATGGTAAATAGTATATCCGTGAATGTGTTTATTTGCTCGATGAAAAATCGCTTTAACGCGATCTAATTCGCGGAAACCATGTTGAACCTCAGATGCACGAATTTTCTGTTTAACCCTTTCCTCACGCAGTAAAACATATTAACGGGATTTTGTAATAATTTACAGTTTACGTTCGGAATCGAATGAACTGCGTATAGATTTTTACATTCCGATAATTAAGATAAAAATCTGCAAGCAAAAACTTATGGAATGTTGGTTCAGCACGTCCTACCGATGTCTGATAAAATTTAATGATAAGATTTATACGTATGATACAGCATCGTGCAAAACTTCAAGGTTTAATTGTGCTTCAGATTACATTAAATATTTATGCAAATTACATCGCACCTGGCTACAGATTAAAATATGAACGTCCCAATGGACGCGAAGGTAAGTCCCCGCAGCCAACGTGTGCAAGACACGCACGGGGCACAACGGCACGGGCGTGCGTGTATCGACGCGTTGCCCCCAGAGGCCCGAGGGACAGAGGCCTCCTCATCTCCACCCTACCTTCGCGTCCCCACTTTCTTCTTCTTCTCCACCCGACCTCGCATACACCTTTCGCTCCCCTTCCGCCGTCCTCTTTTTATCCGGTCGCCCGGTATATGCGGAGAAACATGGCCGCGTGCTTCCTCACATGGGCCCAAACAATGGCGGATACACGCGGGCCCCCGGCTCGTTGTTTGCCCGCTCATGTTTCGATGAAGTAGAGTCCCGACCATGTATAATAATACCCGTGCCCCTTTTTCTGATCCCTTTTTGCTCTCTCTTTCGGACTCTTTCTCTCCGTTTTCGACTGCCCTCTCCGTTCCTCGTTCGCTTGTTCCCGGTTTCTTTGTCTTATTCTAAGGAACGGGGTACAGCTACGGACAATTATTCTGAACTCACTACTGCTTATGTGTGAGCTCCCTAACAAGACAATATTCACAAGTAGTAAGAAATCGATTCGTGTATGTTTCAATGCTCCGGCATATGGTGATGCTGCCAATGCTTAAGCCTGGGGCACTGAAACATAAATGAATCGATTTCTTACTACTTGTGAATATTGTCTCGCTAGGGAACTTGTCCGAAGCTGTACAAGTCACCCGTCTTCCTCCATTCTTTTGTTGATCATACGTTCCTTAAAAAAATATATCGGAAATATACACCCCTTTCACGTGAACTCTTCTATTATCCAATCCATTAGTTTACGTTTTCCACATTGTCATTGTCACCTATGGTTATTTCTCATATTTTATCTGGTCTCACGTGTTCATTTTATCCATACTCGTTTCCAACGCTCCTCGTTACATTATATCACCAGCTCTCCTCATCGCTCGTTTTTTCACGCTCGGCAACCCCTTTCAGGCGAACTTTTTTTGCGCTCGATTCTCCGCTCAGTCATTCGTACCAACGGACGGAGAGGTATTCTTTTATCCTTGCGAAGCTCCTGTTCCCGTTCCACTTACCTGATCCTTTGTCCCCGTCTACTCTCTTCCACCTCGTGGCACGGTTATTTCGCGAGCAACGCAGGGGAGCGCGAACGCAACCGAACGACTTTTAACCGAACGCTGAATGAAGAGCTCCGATCTGGTTATCTTTCTGCGATCTTCATCCTCTGCCCGCGGTTCGACGTGCCTCGCATTTCGTCTCGCACGCTCACCTTATTTTTTACCTGTGCCACCTTTAACAGCCGATCCTCACGGAATCGCAAGAAGACTATAATAATCTAGTTCTAGTCCTTGCGCCTCGTAACTTCGATTATTTCAATCATTTCTTCAACGACCGAACACATACATAGTTCACATACATCGGACATTCATTTATTATTTAATTGAGTCGAAAAAAAGAATGAAATATCTAGCTGGAAAGTCAACTATCAACTATTACTTCCATGGAAGTAATACCAGTTTCAATGATTAAAAGTACTTCCCTTCATTAGAAATTCGCATAGTAGCTCATTGTATCGGATCAGATAATGGTGGACACGTAGCCTTACCCTGTGCTTACCAGTTCATGTCTGGATGAAGTAGAAGCCAGTTTGTACAACGCCGGGACCCCACCTATCCACTCGTTTTTTTCCTCTCCCTCTTCGTGTTGTTTCTCCTACCGGTATCCCCAACGGATTCGCTTCTACATAGTTCACCGGAGAGCCTCTCCTTGGCTCGATTAAGTGAGACGTGGTCGCCGCGGCCCCCTCTCATGAAGGGAGCAAATCATCGACGCAATCCTTTGGAATAAAGCGAGCGTTAAACGAGTTCACGGATAAAACCGTGTAATCGAGACGTTTCGTGCGTTCTCGCCGCTTTCAGAGCCGAGGATGATCTCGGAACACGAGACAGCCAAGCCTTGTAATGCTGTTCCTGATACCGCTCCCGCGCAATTTGCGAAATTGTAGAGCCATTACATGACTAAGCTAGTCGTTTTCTCAGATANCGCCTCGTAACTTCGATTATTTCAATCATTTCTTCAACGACCGAACACATACATAGTTCACATACATCGGACATTCATTTATTATTTAATTGAGTCGAAAAAAAGAATGAAATATCTAGCTGGAAAGTCAACTATCAACTATTACTTCCATGGAAGTAATACCAGTTTCAATGATTAAAAGTACTTCCCTTCATTAGAAATTCGCATAGTAGCTCATTGTATCGGATCAGATAATGGTGGACACGTAGCCTTACCCTGTGCTTACCAGTTCATGTCTGGATGAAGTAGAAGCCAGTTTGTACAACGCCGGGACCCCACCTATCCACTCGTTTTTTTCCTCTCCCTCTTCGTGTTGTTTCTCCTACCGGTATCCCCAACGGATTCGCTTCTACATAGTTCACCGGAGAGCCTCTCCTTGGCTCGATTAAGTGAGACGTGGTCGCCGCGGCCCCCTCTCATGAAGGGAGCAAATCATCGACGCAATCCTTTGGAATAAAGCGAGCGTTAAACGAGTTCACGGATAAAACCGTGTAATCGAGACGTTTCGTGCGTTCTCGCCGCTTTCAGAGCCGAGGATGATCTCGGAACACGAGACAGCCAAGCCTTGTAATGCTGTTCCTGATACCGCTCCCGCGCAATTTGCGAAATTGTAGAGCCATTACATGACTAAGCTAGTCGTTTTCTCAGATAAAGTAAGAACACTTTGAAAAGTTTCAAACCCTTAAAAGCTACATAATACCGTGGCAGTCTCCTCGTTTGCTACATGGATTAATTCGAGACAAATAGAAATATGTACTAGAAATTTCTTTTATAAATAATTTCTCGTATAAAATTCGACATAGATTTCTAATCCTTGCAGAGAATATCTATATCGTTTATATTAGGTCATTAAGTATGAAATGTCCGATTACCTAAAGCCTCAAGTTTGATACCAGATATCTTCGATATTTCATTTCGATCGTCTTACATTTAGGGTCTGTTACAATACCAAAAGTACGAAATAGATACGAAAATACGAAAAAGAGATGCGAGGTGGTAGTGGTCCGCCCTGCTTCTAATTATAGTAACAATACACGAACGACTCAAATTCTTGCGGGCAACCCAAGGATGACGGGAGTCTTTATAAATAATATTCATTTTCACGTAACGGAGAGTCAACTGTACTTTTCCTCCGCAAAGGTGGAGGTTGCCAGTTAGCCTCCTAAATTTTCATCGCAAACGAGGCGTCGCGATCTGAACCTCGAATCTCCACCTCATTATCCTTAAATTGTTAACCGGACATGATGGACTCCGCGATACGGGAGCGAACGTTTAATCGATCTCCGATCGGAATTTCGAGCGGTCGGTCTCGTAACGAGCCGATACAGTTTGCGAATCAAATGCGTAATGGGATAATGACAGGTGCAGCATTCATACTTGATTCGCGACGCGGATAAAGATCGACGTGCGGGTACGGGCACAGTCGGGCGCGTCACGCGACCGCGCGCACGACGCTGTAATTTAGATGAGGATCTACTGGCGACAAAACGAGCTTCATTTGCCTGGCGATTTTTCGCTTCCACGCCATCGTACCTTGCACTCGGCCAGACGTATTTTCGTACCTTCAATTACGGCTCGGTCGTTCCGACGGAAAATGCCCTGCCGATGCTTTAACCATCGGTTTGCCGATCACGCTCCACTTATCAGATTTGTTGTTTTCTTTCCCGTCCCTGACTGCCGGTTATTATTGTCATTGCGCCGATCGACCGAATCGTTCCTCTGATTGATCCTTTTACCATGATGAAATCAATGATGATAGCTTCGCGTTACGTATGATTGATCCTAAACGATTACCGTCGGGTTTGCTTAAGTGTTGAACTTGTAATAATCATGATTGGTAATTCCGGTATCAAGGCTCTTAAAGCAATTGTCCCTGCTCAAACAACCAAATGCATTTTTGGAAGACAAGATATTTATTACCATGTTACTTTCACAGAATAAGAGGACGCATTTTAACCCTTTAAATGCGGAATTTAGATTTCAAAAGTTTATTTTCTACTATTATGAACATATAAAAAATGTAATATCTTAAACTCTGTAAATTAATTGGATAAACTCGAAAAGCTACAAAGTTCATGTGAAAGGTATTACAGTGAAATTAATTGTTTTGTACGACTCTCCTTATATTTAAACGGATTATCAATATTAATCGAACGAGATTTGAATTGACGTGTATACACGTCAAGCGCAGTTAACTGGTTAATTCTTAAAATTAGTTTCTACTATTCGTATAATTCTAACATCTTGTAGGCTAAGACTCTCTAGGTGGCACATGAATATTTTCCTCGTTTGTCATAACCACGTGATAAAGAAGATTTTACGATGCGAGCTAGACGAGATATTTTATCAAAACAGGCGAACTTCTCTGGTTAAAGATCGTAAATCTTACGGGGTAAGAATAAGCATCGACGAATATTACTGTATCGTTTCCATGAAAACTTGACCAAAGGAACGCTGGATATTTATAGAAGCCGGTCACACCTAATCGTTCCTTTTTCTCCGACTTCCTCGATATTAAGCGTAAATCGAGACACCTATAGTTTTAATGTATACAACGGACGGTGGACTCGCGGCCATTTTATTGGTCGCCACAAGAAGGGGAACACAAATTCTGTTTTTTTTTTTCTTCACTGCGAAGCCGATGGCTCGTACGGCCCCCTTGTGAGAGCCCTCATCAAGGTTTAGTTCCTACTTAACTCTGGTTATATATGTATGTAAACGCGACCGAATCGTTAACCATCTTACCTGCATTTTCTACGGCCCACAGAGAGACTCGAGTCCCGTGGAATGTGGCCGGATCGTCGTTAATAGTCTGTGAAGATCATAACTCTCTCGACGGTTTTCTTACTCATTCAATCTACCAGCCATTGTACCGTGAAACAGTGTCAGAAAAAATTAACCAGACAGTGGCTGTTGAATTTGACTATATAATCCAGGTGGTTGATTCATGTACCCATTAAACAGTCGTGTGACCGCTGGAGTCGTTATAAGTCAGATCAGAGAAGACTTATACATTACAGACAGTATTCCATACTTTCTGGACACAAATATTCTCTTCTGTTTGGAATTAGAAAACCAATTTCTCAATCTTATTTTTTGCCGGCATGTATAAATCTCAACGTCTCCATCGAAGCGGCCGCTGGACGCACCCGTCCATTCGCAGCGACGAACGAACGCAAAAAGCCATCGAGGATCCTGCGACATAGGTCAATTTAAAATTCGACGAGGGTTGCATCGGGCAGGTAAAGGTCCACGGGTCAACGACAACAAGAGGGAGTGGGGGGG
>SHCU01001734.1:0-10983 GCA_004307685.1 Ceratina australensis | reverse complement strand
AAGCAGCAGCGAGGCTGAGAGAGAAGCAGCAAGGAAGCAGCGTGGAAGGCTATAGAGGAAGATACACCCCGCGTAGCCGTGTATGGCTATCGGTGAAAAATGAAACTATCGAACCAAAAAAGAGTGGCTACGCGAAAGAGCGATGCACCGGCGTCGATTTTTAATGAAATTTCCCGGTTAATTCACCCCGCTTTGATTTTTCGTTCGACAGGCTACCTTTTCCCCTCCTCCTCTTTTCAGGCTGTGTTTTATTCCTTTTGAAGTGTGCTACTCGCTTCTGTGCGCGAATTTCCGAAAGGCAATTGCCGCTCCATTTTTCTGCCATGATCGCTGCGCTCGTTTCCAAAATCATCTTCACGTTCGAGCGCAGAAATTGAACGCTTGACGCGCTCGTTCGTACACAAAGAGCCTATCGTTGCTTTAATTTCCGGAACGTTTACAGTACGGTGAAAAGTTTTTACCCACGAGCAGATTGTAAGGCGCGCGATCGTTCCCTCGCGTAGGGGATGGAAAAATGAAAAATTTTCATAAGGTTGTTTCATCTCCTGTACGTGCTCCTGAACGTAATCGGATTGTGCAGTTCCTATTTAATGCACTACCTCCTCTATATTCCGTCCAACTTCCAAGGCTTATAGTAGATGCGGTGCATGTGTGCGCTCGGGTAAGCCTGGCATATAGATAAACACAATAGATAAGGAACACAATAGATAAACGTGTTCGTTCTTGTTCCGAGCTCTCTGTATCGAGCGTGTTAACATATTCTGGTTGAAAAACCGTAGATACAGTACGCGTTTCGGTTCCGTTAATTTTTTAGACATCCCATTATCTCGAGTACTTCGTCAGGTAATCGGATTAAGTTTCCTATTAACACGCGTATCCTGCGGGTTACAGCTTGCATAGTAGACGTTAGCCCGGGGAAATTTTCATCAACCTAGAAATTGGTAAATCGTACACGCAACGCGCTTACGCGGTATACAACTTCTGCGGGTTCTCGAGCCCGGAGTTTCCCAGTGAAATTTCCACCTCGAACATTCTTTAATTCCGTAACTATCACACGTTCAGCTTCAGCGGTGACCCGGAGCATTACAATGCCATGTGATCGCTTAGGTACACTGTCTAGATCCATTCCACAGGCGCATTCCATCGCGCCGTATCTCGCAGTATCGTAATTAACCTCCCGTAAAATTCTTTCCGCCGGGAATAAAATATTTGAGTTGAATATTCGCGGAAATTAACTTCGTCGGTTTTCCAGCCGACTTTAAATCTACAACGGAAAACCGAAGTTCGAAAAACTCCAAGCGATGAAACCCAATTCATTCTCGGTATAAGACACTTCTTCCCCTTGTGGACGTGCACGGGCTGCCAGATGAATTCCTCAAACTTGAAGACGTTCAGCGCTGTCATAAACTTCGCCGGGAACAAGCTCCAAACAGCCGTTAACTTGTCGGCAGAGACGTACTTGCTTAGGTAACGAGCGACGCACACGTACCTACCTGTTACGCACGTACCGCGTCGCAATTAGCGCGGTCAAACAATCCGAATTAACGATACTCATCGGCTAACGAGATCGCATCGTCCACCCGACCGCTCGTTAAAATGCATTATGATGCAGAAGAAGCTTTCTCCGTCGCACATGAGGTTTTTTAACATCATCTTACGACTTGGTATCTTTTCATAAAAGGTTACGCGTTATCAATCCTTTAGATTTTCCTCTATCTTACAGGATTCATCGAACTTCACGTCCATCAGCCGTTTAATCCGCGGATTTTCATCCGGTCTCGACCTAGATACAGAGAGACAGCCGCGTTTCGTGTAGTTGCGCCATAAGGAAAGTTCGTCGGCGAACCAAGAAAATTGCCAATAAATTTTCGCACGCGCCGCTTCCTCGGGTTACGTAGTTCCCCTGGCTGTCGTTATTAATTCGGTCGTTGTACTCGTTGCGGCCCGACACCGCCGATCGATCCGTCGTTTCGGGAAGAACGCGCGGCCGATTCGCACGGCTGCACGTCGCGTGTCGCCCGCGCAAATTCGTTTTTGGCTCAAATACATCTACCGCCGATCAATACCGATCAATCGAAACTGCATGCCTGCCCACGCGGTGGCCACTGACCCGTCGAACTTTCAGCCAGCCCCGCTTTTTTAATTCACTCGTCAATGGGACGAATAGATTATATCTCTCGTTTTCAACGGTTACCATTTTAACATCGAACGCGAGTATAGGCGGGTAAATAAACGTTTCATCCGTTCACGGTATTTATCCGGCAGTTCACTTCTGGTATCTCTTTGACTTCGAAATATATATCAGGAAATTTATTTGTTCCAACTCGTTTAATTGACGGACGAGAATTTCCCATTAGCTTAACTTTGTTAATCTCACGGCGGAAAGCCTTTTAACATTCGGCTTGAAACTCTTTATCTGGTATCGACAGTTTGTTGTACGCGCGCCTTTGCGATCGTCGCCGCTCTCCACGGTATTATCGTGCGCGATTTACTTCTAACGAGCACGAAATTACGTTGGAACAAGGGCGAAAGGAAGAGAATTGAACTTAGGTCAGCGGTTGGCCATCGACTGCGCCACGCTGAACTAGCCTCAACTTCCTACATGAAAATTGATCGTCGTTTAACGCGGGCAAGTTCGTTATTAATGCCTTTGCGGAACAGACCGGGTTCATTTCCGAATTTCCCGTTTGTGGCTCCGAGTCGTGCTATTCTATTATCTCTAATGGCCTTCGTAATTTTGCAACGTACCTACGAACCTCTGATAACGACTCTTTGCTTTCTTTTTTTTCTATTAATGTTTTTATTTCTCCGTAACAAGTCTTACAGAGTCAACCGGCTAATCAATACACTTGGAAAGAATACGCCTTCAGTCCTCTTCACAAAGTATAGAACCTCCCTTGCCTAGTTAGCGCGATCTCTGGGATTATACATAACAGCTTGCTTAACCCTTTAACTGCGGAATTTAATTTTTGAAATTTTATTTTCTACTAATTTAAGTATATAAAAAATCTGATACTTTAAATGCTATAGATTATCCCTTTGCACTCCGCTATCCCCTCTCATCGGACATCGTAATACTAGCCAACAGTTTGACGCGCGAGTCACGAACAATCGGTTTCATTTCGCTCGTTTAATTTTTGCTCGTCGCCGAACGCGCAAAATCTGTCTCGAGCACAGATTGAATTTAATGACGATTTCGCGGCCCATTGAAACCGGCGTTGCGCGATGATTCGCACACTGAAGAATCGCTTTCACGCGACGATTCGCACCGCGAGTGAACGTCTATGAGAGTGACTACGATTAAAATAGATCCCGCTGCCGCCGGTGTGAGGAATTGCTTCTGTGCGTGCGGCTATTTGCCGGTACGTTTAGAACTTAGAGTGCGATTGAAACGGCAAACACTAGCCTCGTCGCGTGAAATATCATTGTTATCGGGTGCCAAGATGAATTGATGGAGAAATTTTTAACGGTAGCTAGAGAATGATGGATCGGCTGTTCCTGCGAAGCTACCATTGAAAATTGAACTTCACTTATTAACACCATGCCGCGCGCACGTCTAATCTAGATTTTTTCGTGCCGCACCGGTAGAACTGACTTACATAACTTCGCTTATGATTTCCCGAGGTTCTTTTTTACTAATCTTATTGTCAATTTACATGCCTCAATTCTGTTCCTCTATTTTCTCGAAATTGTGAGGATATACATATCTAAATAAGTACATAATTTTTTTGTATTACATGTTCATATATTTATTTATTATACGGCACGAGCGTGAAGCCACCGGACGTTATAGTGTTAAAACTATATTTTTCTACGATAGATGAGCAGATAATTTGGAAAATATTTCAGCTACTCGAAATAAAAATAACGTGACGTCTATTAGCGTCAAAGTTATGACATATTTCTCGACGACTCGAGATTGCGACACGAAAGAAGGACCGTCCTCAATCTTCTTCGCTGCAAAGAAGTTTGCTCGACCCCGTTTGTTTAAAGTTTAAGCCGAGTAATAAAAGCGACGATTAAATCTGTTCAACTTTCAAGGAACTAGACGGCCAATTACCCGAGTCTTGATTAATCAATAACTAAGAGTGTTAATTGCTAACTCCGACTATCGACTGATAACTAACTTCTGGCTTGGAAATTCTTGTTCCGAATTCTATTCTCCTGGATACTTGAGCCTCAACCCGGTTTCTCTGGACAAACAGTTCCCCGTCCTAATATTTGCCCCGTGAACAGATAGAAACTTCGCTTCGGATCCATCGAAGTCATACAAATATCTCTCTAAAAGGCTTTCCAAAAACGCTATCAAAAGTCAATTAAAAACCGAGATCGTATCGTCGCTTAAATCTCGATTCTACTCAGCTGCCGAATTTAATTTATGCCTTATATTTGGATACAAAGCACGCAAGAGTGGTTGCCGGAAAAGCGCAGGGAGTTTTATCGATCGTCGCTGGTTTACCCGGAGACACCTTCCAAAAATAAACCCGCGGATGGAAGCAAAGTCTGCGGGATTGCGCGCGATTCGATCGGGAAATGAAATAGATTTCGTTAGCGAATTCGGGGTTTCCGGAACAGTCGGCCAGTAACGAAAGGTCAATCGTTCGATCCGCGGGGTGTGCCGACGGGGTACGCGATATCAACGAAAATCCAGCGACGTGTATTGAAACACCTGGTGGATTCGCAGCACGAAAAGGTGCACGGGCCGCGCAAATTTAATTCTTCCGATCGGAACTGAATTTCATTTAACAACCCAAACGATATCAATGTAATTGTCGGTCCAACCGACCAAAAATTCGCCTCGTTCCTAACGAACCGTTCGGAATCGAGCGAAACAAGTTTTTTTTCCAAGTTACTCAAAATGATCGCAATGTCTTTAAATCGAGCCGCGTCGATGACCGATGGGAATCACGTGTGTGATCGACGAGATTTTTCATTTTCATCGAATACCGGGTCAACGGTGGCGCGCGGGTCGGTGAATGAAAGAGATTAAATTCTAAAGGGTGTAAAACTCCTGAATGCGCGCTACTATTATTAACGAAACGATTGTTCCGTCTGACAATTTGGCTAATGGAAAGTACGATGTGCCGCGTAGGTTGCTCGCACGAAACAGGTATAACAGTTGCTATTAAAACTTTGCTTCGATTCATGACCTACCTTCCCAAAGCTACAAATTGTAACGACATGCACGCGCTTCTCTGATTTTATATGCCGTAAAACATCCGAGTGAAATAAACGCTGTAATTTTAATTCTCCGTTTACAATTTTCAATTAAGGACTACCCGAAGCGAGAGTTAACCCTTTGCGATCGAAGAATTCTTCCACAAATATTTCGTGAATTTCTTACGTGCAAATTAATGTATTGAAATTATTAATAATTTTTTCTGTCGACATTTTTTGAATTTAATGTACAGTAAGACCTGTTTTCGTGCGGTCCTTTTTTATGCGATTTGCTTGGTGCGATTTTATTTTTGTGCAATTTTTTTTATGCGATTTATTTTTATGCGGTATATGAATCTCAGCGACGTTGGTACCAGTTTAATATTTCCTATCAATGTACATATACATGTTGTGGACGAACTCTGACTACGTGGTTTGCTTGACGACGATATATTATATCTGGACCTCGCGACGCTCCGTTCGTTTGGTGAAAATATAATGATTAATATAATAATAAAAATATAATAATATATCAATACAATAATTAATTAATATAATTCGAGCGACGAATAGCAGCGAACTATTTAATGTACAATTTGAAAACTCCTCCAGGTAAATCTACAATGAAGAATTAAATATTTTTACAATTTTTCCAGGTCAAATTTAATTCATAGATTTAATTGAAAGCATTTTCTCATATATTTCATAAATAATTGACATATTTTCTAAGTGCATCTTTTTCTATGCGGTCCCTGTTCGCCGCAGAAAAACAGGTTTTACTGTGTATAAATTCAATCAATAATATATTGAAACAGTAATTATTTACCTATATAACAATTATTTTATAAAACAGATGGTGACTGGGAGTCACCTCTCGAGTGCAAAGGGTTAAGCGAATCGTGAACGAAGGTAGAAGCCGAGCTGAAATTCCTTCGGAAAAAATAGGACCCTCCTCGGATCGTCGAGACCGACGAGAAGGAGGAAGCCCGCCGATCGGAGTGTAATCCCGGCGGATGCACGTCAGAGATTCGAGGTTTCTAGAGCACTCGGACACGATTTTAAAGGTCGACGACCTTCTCAGCCCTGCGTCATTGTAGCGCGAGTTATGCACGCGGGCCCGCGCGCCGCTCGATATCACTAAAATGCTATTAGGTCGTTCTAGAAACGACTTCCTGGCGAGTTCGCGAGCCGACCTACCTCCACCGAAGAGAGCGAGAGGAAGGGGGGAGGTGGGTTCGTTTCTATTCGCCTCGTCTCTGGACGGTACAGGAAAATTTACGAGACTTCCTGGACAAACTCGAGGAGGAGGAGGAGGGTGCAGCACGTTCCTTTCCTCCGGAGGCACGGCGTAGGAGGGAAAAAAAGGGGTAAAAGCGTTCGTGAAATAAATAGCCGCGCGGAGTTTCCGTGAAAAACAGCTCGTTTCCTATTTTTTTCGCCAGAAGTTTCCGCACGATTTTCTTTGATAAATGTCGATAAGTTCGATGCGCCGTGAATGACGCCGGCATAGAGTTCGGGTTCGATTCGATCCTATTTTTAACTCGGGCTCGCTACGGTGCAATGGAGCTCTGATTAACGATGAAATTTTACTATTAGCGTGGCGTTTGAAAATCGGCGCCGAGCGCGTTTCGCGTAGGTATGAGCGCGAGAATAACTGCGTGCGAGTCTGCGAATCCGAGTGCGTATTAGATAAGAGTGATTGAAAACTGTAGCGTGATCGGTAAGAATGTACGGGAAGATCGAGAACGTAGAAGTGTGAAAGAGAGAGAGGATGCTAACGAAAAGGGAGTGATTAGACAGGACGAGAGCGAGTATGGACGGAAGTGTGACCGCGTGAAGATTATTAGACTTACTTATATAATAAATCAATGGTACGAGTCTGCCCGTATAAATTATTTTATTCCTGTACTAGTTTTACCGATACATCTCGACTCGCTGCGTGATTTCGATAACCGAGCCTTATTACGTTACGTCGCAGGTAAAAATGCCCGGTGACAAGCTCACCCGTCGCCGTTCGATCTGTCTCATACTCCGTTTCGGTTAACAAAGACGCGGGACTCTTTGGGGGTACGTCCCCCTTTTGTCTGAACATCGACATTTATGCCCTGACCCTACTTCTCCCTACGCCGCTGTGTAAAAGGTTGGAGGGTAAAGTAGGTACTTCAGAGAACTATTGATAGTACCACCCAACGCGGCCTTTCAAAGATTCGCCTCGCCTCTCTCTCTCTCTTTCTCTCTCTCTCTCTCGGGCACCCGCACTTCGCCCTCCTTACGCCCCTCGACGCGGCACGTTCACGCACGTTGAATGCCTTCGCGAAAGTCTTAACTGGTGTAACAGCCGCGTTATTTTCATTACTGCCTAACTAGACAATGCGCCACGCCGGCTTTTATTCCATTCGTATAATGCTCTCGCGCTCGATATCGCGCGCGGCTCCAATCTCTCTCGAGCATCGGGCTAAGAAAGGTAGAAAACGAAGCGAGTAGCTCGCTGTAAAAATAATTCAACTGCTAATTCATTAGAGCCAGCATAGAAGACTATCCATATGGATCTCTGCCTTTGCACTCGACGATTTTTTTCTCCAAATATCTACTGAATTTCTCTATATAACAATTATTTTATATTTTTCTAATTATCAATTGTCCATTTTTCTACAATTTTTAAATTAATACACGCATGAATTTTATAGCAATCGAATTGAATTTGATCAACGATATATATTTTATTTTATAAAATAATGCAAATAAAATTGCTGGTTCTTCGATCCCCTAATTTCTTGCGATTTAAAACAAACATTAGGCCCATAGAGGGTTAAATGTTTGCGTTTTATTGCACATCCGTGTACACCTGCTTGCCTGAAGCCAACAAATTTTTCAGAAAGTACCAATTCACGCTTGTTTGCGAAGAAAAAGGGTCAGTTGTTGTTATGATTCACCCTTAGTCGAATGGGTGCCCCACGTCGCTCTACTTTTCCCTCAATGCGAATTGCTGCTCTTCGTTACGCGGAAAACCATATTCCTGGTTAAGAAAATTGAAGATCAAAGACCAGCTCCAACCTCTCGTAACGATACTCATTATATATATTTAATAAAGAATGTCTCTAACAATTATCGTTCGTTATTTACGCTAATTTTGCACTTGTAATTAACGATTTCCGTCAAAATACGCGCGGCACAAATGTTTCTATGCACGGCATGCACGCATCGTGAGAGAAGCGGGTCGCGAACCGCATGTCCGATAACAAATAACCTGCCATATACAGAATATGTGCGTTGCGCGATACCGAGACGACGGTCGCGTACATAAGCGCATTTCGCTGTAATTGCAATTCTCGATATTGTTTTCGGTTGTATTATTAGCTTGAATTCCAGCGAAAACCGCCGGCCGGAACGACAGATCGATACGATTCCGATAGTTAATCAGATAGATTTCGATTACCATTCCGTAACTATAGGCGCGCGGTTTGCACGTGTAACGCGAACAATAGCGTCAATCGTATAATATACAGAGTAAAAAAAAAATTAGATAAAAGGAAACGAACCGTGTAACGCGAATCAGACGCGGAAACCATATGCTCGATTTCCGTGCGGAAACGGGAACAAAACTGGCCCGATTGAAATCAAGTAAACACCACCCCTGTGTTTAATTTCCCACCCTTAGCCACGAGTCGGTACAGAACTTTCGTTTCCCACGAGAGTGACAGGCACCTGGAGACCGTGAACTCGCATCCATCGGGATATTGGCTCGGCGATCGAAACCACGCGTTCTGGAGAACGTCGTCCTGACGCGAAGGACGTTACCACGCTGCCGGTGTCTATTAATGTCGCGGGCCTATTTCCTCCGGATATATCTTGTTGCCGTGCGAAAATTTAACTCCCTCGGGGGAATGGACATCCGATCGATCCGTGTGTCCCAGAGAGTCGAAAGCTGCGGGCAGACCGAGAGGGCGAGAGCGTGGATCGGAGCGAGGGGGTAAAGACGGTTCCTCCGCTGCCGGCGTGGTAACAGAGGGTAGGAAACGAGACGGGGAAAGAAAGGGAGGTAGGGTGGCGAACGAACGGCTGGTTGGTTCGTTTATTAAAGTTTTCGAGCACGAACCCTTTCCGAACGGCAACCAGTTGAATACACGTAAAAATGTTAAACACGATACCGCGGGGAAAATAAAGAGAGAAAAACGTGCCGGATAATAAACGAGAAGACGGAAACTCGGTCGTCCTGCCTGGCTTTTTACCCGCGCCATTTTTCATGTCCTTTCACCAAGTTCTCTCGTTCGGTATTCACCGTGAAACTTTATCTAGGAGATATACGAAGCGAATAGAGAGACGCGCCGAGGGAAGGTGTCTCGTTCTTGTTGCGAACCGGTTCGACGCGCAACCCCCGCGTCTCGCGTTGTTTACGAAAAACAGTGGGCAAGTTACGTGCACATAACGGGCGAGCGCGAATTTCGAAACGTCCAAGTTTTCGACGAGGAATCCTCGGAAAATACGACTAGCTACTCGAACTTCCCGATCGTGAATAACCAGATTTGCGAGATAGTCATAGGTTCGAAACTGAAAACTTCATGGAATATACGGCGTCGCGTGTTTGAAATTGTTAACAGCAGTGATTCGATAATTTAGAGAATTTAACTGAATTAAAAATATTCGAGAATTTGTATACAACGAATTGCTCTATTAATAAATAGCAATTCACGTAACTTCGTTAGTTTCCGAGCAGCCGATGCGACAGAATATCTGCTGTAAAATTATGTTTTAATCCTTGGACGATTCCGAAAGAAATCCGTTAATCTGCTTTTCCTTTTACTCAGCAAAGTCTTACTTAGGAGGTAAAGGAAGAACAGAGAAAAAGAACGAGCGGAAAGTATATTTTTAAGTGGCCGCAGCTGGAGTACGCGCCAAGATTAGATAACAAACCCTTCGCATTCTCTTTCATCTAAATCCTATGAACTCTCTCTTCGACTTGCTCTCTAGCAAAGCTAAGTAAAAAAATTCGGAACACAATTTTTTTTCTGCAGCGACTTTTCAGATAAAAACCGTATTTACAAAAATTTTATCGTACCCTGTCGGTCAGTTAAGTACGTTACAACTTAAATGAGAGTTAAATGAGATTATTAGATAAACAGGAAACGCGTTAAAGGCAATATTCACCTCCTTGATTCTTTTAACAAGGAAAGGGTCCAAAGTGTTTCCTTCCTACAATCGATCCACTTTTACAAGATGATAACGTACTCTTCTTACTACGTACTATCTACTCGATACCTTTGCGATAGCAGCTAAAACGCATGTATCCTTTAACGTTATTCACGTATCTAACCAAGATGTGACATTCTGAATATCGTAGATAAATGTTATTCTCTGGAATACTGATACAAATCGTGCGGTTTGTCTGGATGATCTTGCATCTGAGAACTGTTCGAATGCTGACCTCGTCTCCGGCTACTAGACAGCCGATGGCAATGTATTAGGAAGGATCAGCAAATTCGAGGCACGTTTCGTCCAATGGCCCCGTTAAACACGTGCGGTCCCAGCAGGCCGCGTATCAGAAAAGGAGAAAATCTGTACTACACGACGCTCGATACACGAGCGACCATTAACGAAGCCAGCCGCTGGAAGAAGAACGTGCGTTGGCCAGGGGTAAAGTTCGCTGAGCACGTGGTGGCCAGATGCGCCCCCGTTGGTCCCAGGAATTATCGGGCCCAGATCCTCTCGTTCCGCCCCATTCCGCGCGCGTGCCCTCGCCGTCCGTCGCTTGCGTGTGCTCCGTTTACCGTTCGCATGAATAATCCATCAGGCCACCCGGTGCTCCGGCCTGCTCACCTTTTACAATGG
>SHCU01001731.1:5229-16658 GCA_004307685.1 Ceratina australensis | reverse complement strand
CTTCCACCCTCCCGTAACCCTTTCCGATTCGGATGTTGCGTTTGCCGTGACAAACACTGTCAAACTTGAAAATCACTTTTACAAACAGAGCCTGCACACGCTTTCAACGTTTCCCAAACGAAGCTTTCAGAGCCTTTCGATTTTGCCGCTTGAATTCATACGTGAAAAGATTTTGACTCGGCTTTAATCCCGATTTTCCTGCCCTTTCTGCCCTCCGCTTTATCAATTGTCAGGGCAATACTCTATAGACAATACTTTTTAAGGAGAATTTTTCAGGAGAATTTCATTATATATTAGAAAATGAAATTATTCCATTCGCTTTCTATTTGAGTCATTCATCGCAACAATCGATTAATTCCATAAAACAAAAAGTGAAAAAATGCGACGAAATAATGTGCATTGATTTTTAAAATTCCTTTTATAATATGAATTCAAATAAATTTTGCAGGATGCATAGGTACAGATGTAGCTTCCGTCTAAAAGATATAAAATTAATAAAAAAGAATAACTAAAAATTTATTGTCAAAAATGGCCAAAATGTCAATGGCCGAAACAAATATTTTCATTTGATACTGTTAACCTTTTTTATGTCGGCGGAAATTGATATAAATATAAGAGGTTACGATACTACCAAGTGCTCTTACACCTAAACTTAAGATTTTTCAAAAAGCGAGTTAATCGACTGTGCGGCGACTGGCTCATTCACTGAGAACAGATTTTCTTTTATTTTTATCGTATAAACACAACTGGTATCGTCTTGTAAGTCTAATTGTAAGCAGCGATCCATCCCAGTGGATAAAATTTGCGAAGGAAACAGCGTGATAACTTAAACAGGTTCGCTAACCAATTGGCCAACTTTACTTCTCTTTATGTCTCCAGTACGATACCGTTCTCTACGAACATTCTCTTCTGCTCCGGAATGTTGCAATTACTTCGAATCTTCGAGCAGACCTAAGCGGATTTTGTTTGACTTCTGGGGTAATTTCGTTCTTTTCTTCGTGAATCAATTTTGTTGGTACGTCGCGACGACGCGACGTAAGCGTCCTATCAGGACTACTTTCCTCGCTGATTTTCATGCGATCTTCAGCGTATATTAATTGTAACGTCTTCGTATTTCGAAGAAGAAAATCAGCTGAAACAAAATTTCTGGCAATAATCAATTTATCAAATTATATCGGATCATAAGAATTTCTCGATAACCGTTTGCGCGTAATAACTCGTTGTGGTGTCTCGCGTGGAAGTCCCGGACAGCTGCGGGAATGCAGATGACACGTTCTCGCTACGTCTATCGGGAGCGTGGCACGCAAACGCAGGGAAGCAAGAAAAGTTGGGACGTTCACAAAGTTGGGACGTTCTTTCGCGGAACACTGTCCCCTTTTCTCAACGCGTTTGTTCGAAATGCAACCGTCGCGCCGCGGAGAAGATACTTCGCAAACTAAGGACAAACGTATAAACACGTTTTCCACTCGTTTCCTGCATGCAATTTACCGCTGTTTGCAACGCGAAAATGCCCGACGGAGAAACTCGTGAGATACAAGGTGTCAAACGAGATACGCCAGTATTAACTCTCGGCAGCGAAAAAGTGGAAAATACAGTCCACTACAAATAAATATTTAATTTATCTAAAAAAAGTTTCACCTAATAATTTTAAATGTGAACAATTGAAGTGGACACATTTCCCTTATATGCGATGTTAATTACGAGCGTAACAGACCGGCGTGTACGATCAATAAGAATAGTTACATACAGTAATTTCGGCAAACTTAGCTCTCTCGATATTGTTCGGTGTTTCATCGCGTATTCGGGTAAACGGTGCGAAGCCATTATCACGCCGAATTAATTGATCCTTTCATTAAAGCCGCTGCGGAAGACCATACGGACGCCGACTGTCTGATCGTAGCAGCCATGTCACACGGTGAATCGGGTCTCCTGCACGCGTATGAAAACGTATATCCAGTCGAAATACTTTGGAACGGTTTCACTGGTAACCGATGCCCGAGCTTGGCTGGCAAGCCAAAATTATTTTTTATTCAGGTGAGTCCGTTTTCTACTTTTACCTTTTAATATTTAATGCCGTCGATAAATAACAATTAAGTATAAGTGTTGATAATTTGATAGACCATTATTTTTAAGTTTAAATTCTCGTAAATTTTCGAGTAAGCTCACCGTCATAGGTAACAACAGTTAGAAAGGTGAACTGAAGATTAGCAACAACGAGGAGGAGGAGGAGTAAGTTGCGTTTACGACTCGTATGATCGTCTGACTAAATTCCCTCCATGAATATTCCTGTTTTTCACTCCACTTGCCTCTTCGCGACGACGTTAAAGCGTGAATTCTAATTACAGTCTAGATGGTGTAATTACAAGCGTAACTAAACAAAGCTTTACAAATAACAAGAGAATAACTCTATTCAGTTTTGAGTGCCTTTCCGTTCCAAGGATCCAACGAATTATGATTAATAAGCTTTTCCCATTATTAATGACGCTGTAGCTTAAAGCGTGCATTGCGAATATTAATCTTGTATCAAAGAAAGATAAATATCGTATTAAGTACGGCATACGTAGCCTTACGGAACCATTAATTCACGGTTAATATATACCAACGTCTAATTGTAAGCTGGAGCTTCCTCTTGCGTCTTATAGAAGAGTTCCTCATTAATTTATATAATCGTTTTATATCGTATTGGAAATTTATGCGAGAAATACGAATCCGGCGTTCAACCAATAGAACAACATAAATATTTCACGGCGTGATAAGACAAATCTTGGTTTCGCTCGCGGTGTAATCCATGGCTTGGATCTTTTCCCATTTATTTGCTTCGGGATGATCTCTCAAGGATTTGCAACGCGAAGCGCATTATCGTGGAAGCGACGCGCCTCTTTTTTCGGACCCGTGAAATGCACACGCAGTGTATTTACCCTGCCGGAATAATGGAACTGTTGCGCAAAGATCGCATAATACACTGGAGTAATTAAGACTTATTCAAATTGGACAAAGCGGTAATCGTGAAGAAAAGTTTGTTTGTTCCAGCAGAAAATTGTGTTTCCTCTCTTTCATTGTTCTCCTGTCTCTAAGTTCTTTTGGCTTTTCTTATCCGCGCAATCGCTATACGAAGAGAAAAAAAAATAATTTTCCCTTATGCGTATTTTCTGATTCATTGCCACCGTGTATTTGATCCACAAAAGAACTGATCTTCCCAAAAGGAAAAAGCTGGGCAAGTTCGAGTTTCATAAAATCTGACGTCGAGTGAAATTCGCCGTAGGAGTGGAATGGATTAATAACTTCGAGTGCGCGTCTTTTGATCCGTCGAAACGTATCATCTGTCAAATTCGCAGAATTCACGGATAATAAAAGTTAGCTGCATTTTAATAGGAAAAGCAGTTATAACCATTGTGCACTTGACTCGTATTAACTTTTAATTCGTTAGTTCGTTATTTTTGTTCGAAATCAATTTAATTTCCCATTCAACGGTATGATATAGACGCGAAAATGTTCCGATGTCGGTTATATCTATCTATCATTTATCGGGAACGCAAACCGGATTTTGAGCTAGGGGCGGCGATACAAATAGACTCGCCGCAGATCTCGACGCAGCGAGACGCGAAAGCGTGGCTGTCTCGCTCGCGTAAATATGTCCGGGAACACACATTTCACGGGAAATTAAAACCGCGGAACAAATTTAATGAAACGAACTTGTTACGATACGCGTAGCTTCAGACTCTTTCTCACGCGGGCGGAATGAAGTGGGCGCGAGATGAGCAAAAAAACCGTCGGGATTAATCTCGTTACAATCAAGAGGGGCATGAAGTATGTTCGCGAATAAAATTCATTCGCGGCCGTGTGTGTAATTAAGTATTCGACCGTATTATACTGTTTGCACTCGTGACACTTAGCGATTGAGATAAAAGAGTATGAGGATTAAAAATGTTCAAAGTACAGGTGTATCGCTAACAAAATTTGTTTCTCCGTTACTCTCCAAATAAACTTTTTTCTAATTTAATATTTTCTAATTTAATTGAATCAATCCCGAATGAAATATCACGTTTAAATTAGCCGTTGCACTTTTCTGATGCTTCTATTCGTTCCCATCGTTACTACACAATTTGTATAATCGTCGATGTCGGATTCGCGGCTTCGCGTTCATCGACTCTTCCACGTTTTTACTACCTCTCTCTCTCTCTCTCTCTCTCTCTCTCTCTCCTCGAGAAAGTTCCTTCTCGTTACAAGAAATTAATCCCGGCCGCAAAGAGTTAAGTGTTCGACGATAGCGCGGTGGGGAAGCCACGTAAAAATTGAGGGAACAAGCTCGTCCCCGCCGTGCGGGAAGAGGCACTAACGCTCGGATTTTCCTCCTCTCCGCGAGACGAGTGGAGAGACAAGGGCGCGCGTCAACGGAAGCAGAAAAGACGACACGGTTAATTATCCGTGCACCGTTTCAAAGAGACATGAAAGAATTTTATGCTTTACGAGGTTACTTCTCGATTCGTTTAACATGCTCTTGATACGCGTCGCGAGGCGTACGTTAAACACGCGTGACATTAAGTCGCGGAAAATTTCACGCGAACGCGATCAAGCCGATGCGACGAAATACCGACCGAAAGAATAGTCGGTGGATAAGTCGCTGGAAATTTTGGTAATATCGGCAATATCGAATGATGGTTTGAAATAAACGCTCGAAAAATATTGTCTTTGATCCATTCGCCGACGAGAAGTGGATTGCAGTGAGAACCGAACTTATGGGCATTCATTTTTAAAATGTAAATAAAATTAACAAATTTAATTAAAATGAAAATTGCGAATTTCATCGAAACAACACGTAGAATTTAATCGAACAATTTTATTGAAAAAAACCGAAATTTGATGAACAAACTTACACGTATTAATTGGTTTATCAAATTATCAATTACTATTAAAGTACGAGAGTCTAGTAATTAAATAAATTCCGTGAAATGTAAAATACATATGTAGGATGAAAGCAGCGGTAATTAGTTAACTCGCGTTACTAGACCCGCTGATTCATCCGGAATACGGACACCGAATTTATCAGTTTTATCGTGTAAAAAGTTAATTACATGTTCTTGCGATATAAACTAGCGAACGTCCTGTTGCTCTAACTATCAAACTCGCGTTAACCAAATTTTCCGACGGTACACGCCGAACCGTGTACTAATCGGTGGTTTCACATAAAATGCCGATGCAATAAAAAAATGTAGGTTAAACAATGTTCTCACGGAGCGAAATCGATCGCGCACACGCTCGTAGCGCATAATTAAATTTTTCGCGTGCCGCGTATCATTCGACTTGTTTTACGACGTAAGAAAAAAGTAAATAAAGCGGATATTTAACGTACGCTCGCGTAGTAACTCAACGCGGCTTTTAATCCGCGTTCGCTCGCGGCATGATCGCATAAATCGTCGGCGAGCAAGGGGCGTTTTATCGACTAACGACCACGGAGAATCTGAAATTCTGGCTTTTGTGTTCGCGCGTCTCGCACCGTGAGAAGCGAACCGAATTGTTCTTTACATCGTCCGCGTCGAATTCACGTCCGGCCAACGTTCTTCTGGCTCGTTTCCTCGCGAATTTTTCCTGTCTTAAGCGCGACTCTTGCCGCGAATCTTCCGGCTCGAATTTGCAACGATAATGTCGCGCTTCCCTCCGCGTGATATCCCGTCGGCTGCGCCGACGTGCTCGTAACGCGGCGTATTCCCTCACCTGAGGTAGTCGCGGCAGACGACCGGAAAATAAAAGCTCGGAGAATAACGCGGGGAATAGAGTGGAGATAGAGAAGACGACTAAAGCGAAACGAATTCAAGTATAAA
This sequence comes from Ceratina australensis, assembly GCA_004307685.1. Lineage (NCBI taxonomy): Eukaryota > Metazoa > Arthropoda > Insecta > Hymenoptera > Apidae > Ceratina > Ceratina australensis. The sequence goes on along the minus strand of SHCU01001731.1, from coordinate 10,839 downwards.
TAGTCTCAGGAGCAGGGAAATCGCGTCGATCAATCGTTCAATTTTACCGGTATCCTTGGAACAGAGATTTCAGCTAACTAATGTTTCGGTGAAAAATTAGGAAAAATTGCACAATTGCATCTAAAATGATAACGTCGTTTCTCGTAAACCACGCGAATTTACGTTCCCGCGGAGAATGCTATTACGCGTAGTTCTAAGTCGAAATCTTGCGCTGGATACGTTTAAGCGAGCACACAAAGGGGAAGCGTCGCAAGTTGCCGCGGTTCACTCACGTATGCGTTTTCTTTTTCCCCAGGCATGCCGTGGGACGCAGCTGGACAATGGCGTACAAATTATGCATGAGACAGATTCCGTGGGCACCTACAGCGTACCCGCCTACGCGGATATTATGGTCGCTTATTCTAGTTACGACGGTACGTACATAGACTTGTGTAGACAGACTTTGTTTGGCTTTCTAACTAACGCGCGCGTACATGCACATACCTTTTTTTTTATACGCGGAACCGTGTACGTGCACCGTGATGCGCTTGTAACGGTGAATATGGAACGCGAACCTCAATGATCTATGCTTTTTTATGCTAAAATCTATGCTATTTAATATGGAGTTTTTGCGAAGAACTGGATTATTCTCGTCTTCCGTTTGTCCGTCTCCGTATGTTTGTTACATACGAAATGCGTATAATTGTGTGCACGTTATAGTACATAGTATTGGTAACTGACGTTGTCGAATTTCATCGGGTTAACTATTATAGTCACTGGCACTCTTTTGATTTCCTACGTATGTAACCTGCCTTCTTCGGTCGATTCGAATACCAAGTTTGACGAAGAATCTTTTTTCGAAATTTTATTATTTTACACGAGTATCGCGGCATATGACATTTTTACGAAACGACCCTTACAATCGTCAGGGTACGTGTTACTCGGTACGTTTGTAGTCGCACGTGCGTGAACGAACCCCTTGCTTCCGAGGGTAAGTATAACAATGCTCGAGCTACATAGGTAAGCGCTCGATGAGGACGCGAGTGCGTCCGTTCCCTTCTTGAATTTTCTCCGCCTCTTGAAATCCGTGTTTTAGCAGGTGTTCAGCCTCTCAATGAGACCGGCAACGACGTGCGTGCGATTCGCGCTCGTCTGCACCCTCGTCGCGTCTTCATTTGTAAGTCAATGACGAGAAAGTACGACGAGATATTTCCCGAGATTCTTCTTACCACTGAAACTAAACTGGTTCAAGTCTTTTAAATCACGACTGTGACCGTGAGAACTTTACGTTGCTCGGTGCGATGCGTTCCTAACATTTTCTATTTAATTGGAATATCAGACGGAGGGACTAGTCAGACTAGTGTCAATATAAATTAACGTTCCCTCGCGTATAGCTATGCAATAATTCAAGACGTATCGATGTCAAGCATATATCGTGGTATTAGATAAAAATCCGAGTCATGAAAATTAATTTGTATTAATTGAATTAAAAATGTTTAATGGTTCGAGATTAATATCGTTTGACAAGATGAAATTAATCCTTTGCAACACTTGTTTTATAAAATAAAATATATATTATTGATTAAATTTAATTTAATTACTATGAACTTCATATACATGTTAAATTCAAAAGTGTTGAAAGTAAAAATATTTCACAATTTATAAAATAATTACAAATGGAAATTCGAATATCTCAGGAGAAATTCCTAAAGTGCAAAGCGTTAATATACATAATATGATTGACTTAATAGATTCGTCTGATAAAAATTTATTCATCGAGATGAAAGTTAATTGGAACGAGAATAGAATGTTAACCGATTTTTCGTACTTGCTTCATACTCTCTGTTTGAACGATAGAAAAGAATTGATATACTTTCTAGCTCAGCCTAACACTTTCCGGTTTATGCTTTCTACCAGATTATGCGCTATAACTGCGAGAAGGAGTCACAGAGTTATAAACTTCCGCAAAATTTGCGCCTTTTGGGACCAGCGGGTCCATAAATCTCGGTGGTCACTTGGTCAGCCGTGTCTCGATGAATAAAATATGATCTACGAGTCAAAGTGGTCAGCTCTGCCGAAACGATATCTCTCTTAATCGATCTTACGCGATAGATACAGAACAGGCTCTGACGTTGGCACGCGGAGTGACATCGGATTCGGTATACTTATTTTACAGTAAGTTCAAATGAAATTGGACAAATAAATGTTCAATATTTAATAAAATAATTTCATTTTCTTAAAAATCAGTAGTTTAAGACTGCTACGAATCCAAGTCGTAAAACACAAGTACAAAACTTATGGGCAAACGTACTTACCGCGGAAACTGTAAACTATCATCAAATTTTAAACTAGCTCCGAACATTTGAAATTCTTAAATCGTTCGCGTCGTAACCGCAAAACGACGCTGAAGAGGACTCTCGGTATACGAGAGCAATGAGAAAGAGTATTATCAATGATTTCAGCTATCCTCGCCCCGTAACGCAAGGCCAGACACCGCAATATCAGTTTATCCGATTTAGCCTATCCAGATTCGGGCGATACAGGTAGCCGCGATGCGTGAGTGACCTACAATCGCAACAGCCAGCCATTTGGAATATTAGGCTTATAGGGAGGAGTGATTTATCGACAAACTGGATGACTCTATTGATCAAAGCAATAGTTCGACGAACGAGTTGACGCTGAAAATCGAACGAACTCACCTTTTCTTCTCTTTAAACTCGTTACACGTACAATATATGTATAATTTAATTCGTACGGGACGTAAAAAAATGGACTGAGGGAACGGCTTCTATCTTTGTCTAGTCTGAAGACTTCGAAAACGTCTCGAAAATGGACAAGGATAGAGGATAGCCATTCTTATAGTCGCATTCTCTGTTCCTCGCTCACACTATTCTTACGCGTCTATGATAGCAAGGTTAGCGTAGGTTACAACTTCCGCGCATACAGTTTCGTCTTAGACCATGTACGTACACATATAAACACAGCTCCAGATAATTTTCACGTGGCCAACATAAAATGCCTGTATGCCTCATGAAATAATTTGCAGGTAATCGCTTGGCTACACGCACGATGTCACGTAGATATACCTACATATATGTATGTAGTTTGCGACATAGCGACGTTCACGTTGGCCTCATGAAAATTATTTGAAACCTATTCAGTGTCTATTCAGGGTGTCTGTACAGCTGGTCCGAGCTGTTTCGCTGTTTCTTGTAATAATAAATTGTCGGAAAATCTTGTATGTACACCAATGGCGAGCCATAGATAATATTTAATGCACGGTTGAGTATAAGCGGTGTCCTAGTTACTAGTTTCTCGTGGAAACACGGTGACAAAGAAACAAAAGGAATATTTCACGTAGCTGTCCGCTGGAACGGTCTTCGTCCATGCTAATTTATCGAGGAGAACGAAATAAGCCCGCGAGCACAAATTGCATGCACGAATTATTACCTTAATCGGGTGTAATCCGGTTCGGACGCGATAAATACACGCGGACACAATATTTCGGCGTTACAAAGCGTCTTTATCCGCTATTTACCATCGCAGTGTACCGCATAAATAACTTTCGTTTACGCTCGGGCGGGCCTCCAGTCCCGCTCTTAAGCCGCTTACCTACCGAGACACATTTTCTAGCGATCTAACGAAGAACCGTGGGGAGTTAAGAATGCTCTTTCCGTTGACGACGACCCGGCCAATTCCTCGAGGCGGTTCCCAAGCTTTGCTTGACCTCGCTTCGCTTGCCACCAGCTACATTTTTCCCATCGACTCACGGTACCTCCCAGGCAAGCAACTGATCCCTCGTGAAATATTATTAACATGACGCAACAGCCCCCGGCGTTCTCACTTGCGATCCGCCCAGCGCATAGTTCACCCCCGTGGATGTAGCATCCTCGCTGCACCGCCTACGCGTTACGTCGCTCAAGTTTATGGGCGGAAATATTTTATCTGTTGTTGGAATAACAGAAAATTGTTTTTAAAGTACTGGCTCGAGTCTGAGTAACGAGATGCGCGTCAAAAAGGTATTTTACGTGAACCAATCGTTAGATTTAAATACAGATATGTATTTAAAGACGATATTTACAGGTAGGTAGTATACAGTTTCGTAATCTCTTAAATCATTGGCATTTTTTACGACATTGTTCTAGGTACAGTTCAAGGTGTCATGTATTCGGCGAAACAAAAGTTCAGTCAAACGTACATAGTAGAATCATTCGTTAAAACCAACGAAATACTCAACAAAATTTGTTGTATATCGATCGGTTAGAAACGTTGACAAATTGAAAGACTCATCGAACGGACATTCTTCGTTGGAGACGAGTGTCCCCACCCAACCGTACGGATACGTAATTTATTACCTGAGGTGGGTGGCGGGTGAATAGTCATGGTTAGCCACGTGCTGGGAACATAATTTAATTAAGCCAGGAAATTTGTTGCGTGGAAATTAATTGAAAGCTCGACGTTCGACAATGTCGGCTAATTATCGCTGCGGGAGTGTGTAATTGCACGGGAGGTTCGGTTGAAATTTCGTCCCTCGGCCATAGGAAGCACCTCGAGGACGCGATCGTACGATTCTGTCGAGTCTGGACAGTTTCTTCCCGCGATAGGACGAGGGATAGGGCAATAATCCACAGCCGATGCGATACCGTCGCGATTGTTCGCGGTGACCAGGGATACGACAGATTTATTGTCCTAACGGCACGGACTGTCGCAGATATCATTGACTCTCGCGTCACTGACCGAGCATCGATCTCCGTCAACCGCGTCATCGGATTGACAGAGTAAAATAGTATAGAGTTACCCAACATTTTGGATCGTTAACCAGTTGATTTGCGTCACGCGTTGAATAAACGGATCCGATTGACGTCGAAATCGAGCCCGAGCCATTAAAATTTGTCGCGAAAGCAGACTAAACTATTACCGTGACGGTAATTATAAAAACGGTAAACGCAGTAAAATCGGGATACAAAATGTCAGGATTTATATAAAACTGCAGAATCTACCGTTGAAATTCACTTGGGATCTTGTCATTGGATCTACTCACATTATTTCGAATTTTTGTTATTTTTCAAACGCTAGAAAATAATACTGACAAATATAAAAAATCAATCGAGTCGAGAAAATATTACTATTATTAATCAAGTATAATGTACGCAACGCGATTTCGAAAGCACTCCGGAAAAGGATTGAATGCATCGTACGTTCCAGCTCGTAACGATTAATCGGATTTTCTTAACAAAATTATCTGACAACATCGCTCAGGTTTTACGCGGCGAAGAACTCTGCTTTTAGCACGTATGTACATGGAACGAGGTGATAATATGTAACCACGCTCGACGATCGTCTCGTTGATGATAGCTAACACATCCCATCTCTGTATTTTATTCTGCTGTCGACGTTCTGTTCCCGCGAAACGGTTCAATACGCCACCGACGTACAGCTGCTTTTGAAATGCTGTCAACCGTGGGAAATGGTTGTTAACATATCCAGCGGAAAAAAAGAAATATCGTTACAGAATAATCCGCGCAGACGTGACAGCGTATCGAGAAGGGATCGAACAATTAAAGTTCGAGATCGAATTATTCTGTGTACCTTTTTCCATTGATCACTGGCACGTTGTCGCGCGCGGTCAAT
>SHCU01001730.1:0-11099 GCA_004307685.1 Ceratina australensis | reverse complement strand
TGACAACGTTTCACTAAGCGAACGAAGCAAATTCATATCTCGCGAACATTTTTGAACGTCCTTTACTTCGGTTGAATTTCTATTTTAATGAATTCCATTAACGTTGATTTATAACTGAGTCGAGACATAATTATCGACGTTAAAGAGAATTGGATACTTATAGCGGGAATAAAAATTTCTCGGGATCCAACGTTAAGGGAAGATGTTAAAGAATTAAATGAGTCGTGAAGCATGCGTTTGAAACGTCTTACCGAAAGGAAATTGAAGGTCCGCTTTATCTCTCCTTAATTCACGGGAGCCTTCTTTTTCGAGTACTATATTCTACTCCAGTTAGTTCGATTTAATGAAGTGCTTAATGCACCGTGATTCAGCGAGCTTCACGGAATCGGAGAGAGAAGAAACACATTATGGAACGTTCTACCGACGATAACGGAATATTGTCGTTATCATCGTTTATGCCTTGTACTTACCGTGCCAGGTTACGCGTACGAACTGGAAAGATATTTTAATTTCAATAATGCTTCCCCATCTGCACCTCGACAAGTAGTTTTCTGCGGGTACGTGTATACACAATACAGCGTTTGTCACGTTAAGAAGGCAATCCCGTGGGTCCGAGATGAATGGATTTTCTCCGAAGACTAATTCATTCGCTTAATTCCTTGGAAAGATAAATTGATAGATATTGCACGTTCAGATTATTAGTATATTTTGGGTTTTACATTTCGCGGGTCATAGTGTTAGGTTGGCGATGGTGATTCACTATCGGTTTTTGTTTGCCGATCGCTGCTCGCGTCTTTGCTCGCTCTCGAGAACGATCCGCCGAGCATGGCGCAGTCGAATTTTACGAGATAGAAAAGAGAAAGAGATTATAAAGTATTATGTTACTTAAGATCACAAAAATGTATTCAAGTTTAAGTTTCATTATTGTTAAGCGTTATTTTAAGTGTGTGTGTTTTTCTTACTATAAGCATTAATAAATATATACGCATAACCACATCATAAATTACCGAACCCCCTAAAAATATCAAACTCCTTCATAGAATTACACGCAACCATGATTTTTTTTTAATTTTCGGTCGTCGATTGCAATTAATCCGGAACGAGAATAAATGAAACAGTAAATTAACGAGGGTTCCTATTAACGACTCTCAAATTATCTCCCGCTTCGTTATTTCGCGCCCGTGGTTCTCGATGCCGGCTACCGCTCCCCCCGGGGTAATTTTAAATTAACAGGGACATTCGCGTGTCGAAAGATAATACCCGACGTCATCCGAGCGTGCAAAACGCCCCGCGCCCTCCGGTTTCACTCGGCTATAACGCGGGAACGGTAAGATTCGACCGAAAATCCGGTGTGGAAATTCTGACGCTGCCTCGGTGAAAATGGGCCGCGATAAATTAAAGCTCGCGGCTCACAAATTTTCCTCCTCGCTTGCGCGCGGTCTTGAAAAGCGGCAGACAGCGATAGGGGAAAGAAACTGCTTGCTAGGCTGCGTCTGGCCAACGGATTTCGTTCGTGATGCTTCAGCTGGTTTTTTTCATACACACCCGCTAGGCCTCTCCCCTAACCGTTTGCTCGCGTTAATGAATGTTTAATCGTTTTTGCAAATGTTTAACGGTGAACCGCTAAACGAATTAGGGGAACCTGTACGTTTATCTGCGCGCCCGTTTCAACCGAGCAATCTTTTATTTATTCAACCGCTACTCTATATCTCGTGTTCCGTGTATCGTTTGATACTTTTATATTAATTTGGGGAAAAAGAAATGCATTAGTTTATCCCTGAATGACAGTAGTGATGTGTGTCTGATAAAATACTGATCGTAAAAATTCTAATTTATGCTCGTGCGAAGAGTGACATTCCACGGTAGAAAATTCGAGTACGGTATTTGAATTGAACGATTTAGTTGCGAGGTATAAAGTATCAAAGATGCAAATTAACAAAGAGAAAATGCGACGCATTTTACGATCTTACTTCGTGAAAATGCAAGGCAGGCGGCTGAAATTCTGGACAATGTTTACGGTCGAACCTAATAGATCACACGGAAATCAGATTCTGTTTTCGATTAACAAAGAGAATTTAGAGAGATTAACAATTAACAAAGAGAAAATGCGACGCATTTTACGATCTTACTTCGTGAAAATGCAAGGCAGGCGGCTGAAATTCTGGACAATGTTTACGGTCGAACCTAATAGATCACACGGAAATCAGATTCTGTTTTCGATTAACAAAGAGAATTTAGAGAGATTAACAATTAACAAAGAGAAAATGCGACGCATTTTACGATCTTACTTCGTGAAAATGCAAGGCAGGCGGCTGAAATTCTGGACAATGTTTACGGTCGAACCTAATAGATCACACGGAAATCAGATTCTGTTTTCGATTAAATTATACAACTTGTGAATTAATTTTCCAATTGGTATACTTTCAATGAACACGGGTAGAGAACAAACGTTTTGGCAAATGGTATAACAGAGATATTACGCAGATCTTGCGCAATTTGTAATTATAACTGGGCAGAGATAGCTAAACGGGAAGCTCATTATTTGTACAGTCTGTAAAATATGCATAGCTAGTATGTCTAATGGCGTGCAATTCGAGAAATTCGGAACTGCCCGGAATCACGGAAGCTCCTTGGCCAAATATGACAGGAGGCGCTTTAATGCGGCGTGAGGATTTGTTGCAGCGGGCATTAAAGTGACCTGAAACGAGATGTTTCACGAGATGAACGGTGACGGAATATTGCTCTATATACTGATTACACCTACCATTCTCAATTCTAAATACTTTTATACGTGACAGGAAGTAATACAGAATTTGACATTGATATAATATGATCCTTTTTTAATAACACAGAGATTTTGTATGCTTAGGATGGAATCGTACTTGACCGGTTATTTTATTAATTTCCTTTTTAGATTACAGGAATAGTGTTGGATTTAAACTAAATATATTTTTTATTTGAAATATACAAGTTGAGCCAAGTAACGTTCGCATCTCAAATATTTTTGTTGTTTTTAAAGATACGTCAGACGTTTTAAGAATGTAGTTGAATGGTTCAGTGGGGCTCGCACGATACCAAGAATATTTTTGTATTTATATCATTTATTTGGAGATATGAAGGTCACATTCATTTTGTTAAATAGAACCACCATCTTTCAAACGCTCACGATTATAGTCCCTTTCATTAGGAATTCAGTAACTATAATTCTTCAAGGTCATACAAGGTCACGATAGGAAAAAACGTATAAGATATAAAATATGAAATGTATTTCATAAATGTTCGAAACGATAGAGATGATTCGTGAAACGTAGGAAATCGTTGTATATTTTTAAATTAAGAAAGTATTCTTAACATTTAGATTTTGATAATAAGAATAGACATTTTCTCCAAAAAAAAACCAATATCACAGAAACTACTGGTGACAAAATTGTAATACAATTCAAAGTGGAAAGGGTTAATAAGTACAAATAATTAGTTTCATTATCGTGGTAGTCAGATGATCACGAATACAATTTTAAAAGATAACATAAAACGAAGAAACGATTAAGAGCATCGATGCATTTTCGGTCGGAGCAGGTTTAAACGTGAAATCAATCCGGATTCAGGCTAAGCCAGCCCTCGCGTATCGATTACCTATTTTTCACGTAAACTTTTTCACGCGACGCCCTATAAAACACTGCATTAGCGTAGTAATTTATCGGGCGGTAGACGGAAGCCGGAAGCTTTCAGTCTTCCGCGGTCCAAGCATTTCCACTGGAACTCCGTGCAGCTCCCCGTCTACCGACGAAACTCGGCACGAGATGACGGCGCGGTTGCTCGCAGCCGAATTTCCGGCGAGAGTCGGCGAAATTATTAACAAGCTTCCCGTCAATAAATTCACGTTGGCCCGTGTCGTGTCGTTAATTTTATTTCATTTTACATGCAAATTAACCGTGTAGCTGCGGCGATACCGTCGAACTTCGTTTAATTGTTCGCCCGCGAGAGTTTCTCGCTTGACTCGGGAGAACTCGACTGGCCCGAGCTTCTCTGACCGTAACGTGCATGTAAATCTCAAGTACATATCCGCGTTATACCTCGCTGTTGTTCTTTTGCCCCCGATTTCACTCCCATAGTGTAGATTTTTAATTATAAACTATGCCCCGACTGATCTACATGCCAAAGCCTTGTCTCTGTTATCAGAGATATTTACATGTATATCAAAGTCTCTCTCTTCCGGGGTAGAAATTACTAATTTTAGAAATACAGTTCTTTGATGATGTCGGAACCTGTTAGAAAAACATCCTTCTAAATTCTATCATTAAGCGATAAAAATGTTTGATTTTTATTTTGAAAATTGCTGTCGATTAAAATTAATCACTGATTCCTCTTAATTGATACAGACATGAAGATAAACTTCAGCTCGTAACGATGATGACTTAATGAAATTTTCAGCACATACTGATACACAAGTGATTAAAGTGTGTTATTTCCATTTTCGTTGGAAACCCAGATAAAAAGAATTAATAGAGCAATACACATTTTTGCATATAATTTCTATTTTTCATCCTGCTCTTATATAAATATAAACTATACCTGATATTTTTGATTTGGCGAGAATACATTTTATCTGTTAACCCTTCGTATTCGATTTTTATTGCCATCTTTGGAATGACGTACGAGTGCAAAGGCTACTGTGTCTTTGTAAGAGAGTACCTTTTCACCTTTTTTAGTACGTGGATGTTCGGTTTTAGAGTGATTGATACCGGACAGCGTTGTTCACGTTCCCATTCGAGTTATTTGAGTTTCAAATTGTGAGAGATGAAAGACCTCGGTCACGTATTCGTCGGAGCAAGTCAGAGAAATAAATTAATATATCGACACGTATAGCTGTACATGTACGTATTTGTTGCAGCTGCAAAATGAAAAAGAACGGAAATGTGGAAAGCAAAAAGCTATGGGTGAGAGGAAAATATGAAGATGATCGCATCTTCTCTGTTTCGAACTCCTCGTACATTATTCATGAGAAATGAGAAACGTGCAATTATTGTTTAAAATGTTTAATTATTTTCAAACTCATTCGCTGTCGTCAGGAATGCGAATTTGTTTACACTTCGGAAGAAGACGATTTCTCAACCACGTATCGCCATTAACGTGGTAACTGATCTAAGAAGACGGGTCTCATCCAGAACCCGCTTTACGATCCCAGTAACAAACTTTCTTCGGCATCGTGACGCGTTAAATGGATCATCGACCATTGAAGCGATACTTTCAAAATTGTTAAGATGGATAGTAGCAAGTTCGAGCGATATCTCGTCCAGGTATTATTCAAAATCGAGCTCAGCCGTGTCAAGTGTCACGCGTTCACATGATGAATGAGCTACCATTAATGACTGTCTCTGTTAAATTATTTCTCTATTACATTTATCACTGTGCCATTTAGTTTTACCAGAATAATGGCAAAAATTGGGTATAAAATGAAGTTCAATTCATTCCGATAATTTCATTCAGATATAAAAGTTTATTATTTACTATTTATACTGTATTATTTAATATTTATACGTATTTATATTGTAGTGTTTATTGAGAATTGGAAGTCCAACTGCAAACCACTACCGATCGATGCGTCATGGCAAGTTTGATTGGACGTATTCTACGTGTTCACAGAGACATGTGCTCTGGATCGTACGATGTACCGCGTGTGTTCCGTTTCCTTTTCGTTAACTAAAGTTTCTTTTGTATATTTGACATTTCGCATTCATCTTGCTTGCATCTCCGGAAACCTTACCCAACACTATACCTATATCTATTACATTACATATAACATATGTATAATAGCTCATAGAAACAAAAATTAAGTTTAAGCTCATTAGAAGGCGACTAAAATTATCAGCAGAAAATAAATTACTTTATTCTCCATAGGAATCTTGAAATCCATATGGACATATGCAATTGAATTTGGATGTGTTCCAAACCATCAAATTCGAAAGTACTTACTGTAAATATTCCAGTTGGAAGACCCTCGTATACATCACTAATCTAATGCTCAGTAAAGATTTCAAAATAAAATACATCAAAGATAACATTGAGCAATTTATCCAAAAAGATAAAAATAAAAAGACAAATCACGATGACTCTTTCATTAGACTGTTTATAAACGAACTTCCGGTAAAGAGGAAATTGGAGAAAAATTAAACTAAGGACTCGATTAAATAAAGAAACAAAAACGACAGTTTCCCATTTCAATTAAATCTATATTCGTCACATTTACTTACCATTTTATAGATAGGACACGTTGTAAGTTTGTGGGAATAATAATAGGCAGAAAAATTGAAAAGTAAATAAGTACGATTTTTAATAAAGAGATTGTGGGTATCTCGAAAAAATCGTGAAAATTAATAATAAATTTTTGCTTAAACTTAATGATTTGAACATCGAGCAATGGCCTGGATCGAATCCTTCCTTTCGAATACTACGATACTACGATACTTGACGACCCGAAAATCTTCTTACGTACCGACAAAAAGTTGTTCCCTTTTCCTCATTTTTACAAACTTTAACTAGTACCAGTCGCGCTATCTTATCGCGTCGCTACGGGCTCGCGAGTCCAATCAACGTGAACGATTCGGCACGCGCCACTGCATAATCGCATCACGTCTCTTCGCTCTGCCCTTCTCGCAACAACGATCGGCCAATTCGTGATCGTTCCACTTTGTTTCCAACGTTCACTTCCGCGTTCCTCGTAGAGTTCGATAGATTCAATTCTTGGACGCGCTTTCAATCTACCGCGTTTCCGTTCGAACGTCGCGTATCGATTCCCGGCATTCGTTTCCCGGTTTTCCAATAACACGCGCTTCCCGCTAAAGCTGCTTCTTCTTTCGCGCACTCCTTGTTCCCCGGTAGAACGTGCAAAGAGGAAATATTTGTCAAGATTTTCAGGGACAACTCTCTCGCGAAACTCTCGGATCGCGATTTTCGCCTCGAAGTTTGCGTTCCATTTCACAAAAAAATACCTCGGTATTCCTTGGATGTTTCAGAAAAAATTTCTTTCCGTCTCTACTCGCCATAAATCTAATTTTTTATTATAATATATATCTGAGATAGAAGAACAATAGAAAAAATAATTGGAAGTTCTTCAGAAACTTCAACAGCTTATAGATTCTACTACTTTGTCAAAATGAAATACGTTTCAATGAAAAATTAAATTTGTTAAAAAGATTATAATAAAAAACGAGTTTAATTAATTGATTGATTCATATTAAAATACCGATAGTTTGTCTTTTCACTTTATTAACGCTTATCAGGAAAATGATATTAACTGCTTGATATTCGGCACGTGCCAGGTGCATCTATGTGATGGTGCATATGATAGGTGCACCATGTGAAAAAATTTCTTTCCGTCTCTACTCGCCATAAATCTAATTTTTTATTATAATATATATCTGAGATAGAAGAACAATAGAAAAAATAATTGGAAGTTCTTCAGAAACTTCAACAGCTTATAGATTCTACTACTTTGTCAAAATGAAATGCGTTTCAATGAAAAATTAAATTTGTTAAAAAGATTATAATGAAAAACGAGTTTAATTAATTGATTGATTCATATTAAAATACCGATAGTTTGTCTTTTCACTTTATTAACGCTTATCAGGAAAATGATATTAACTGCTTGATATTCGGCACGTGCCAGGTGCATCTATGTGATGGTGCATATGATAGGTGCACCATGTGAAAAAATTTCTTTCCGTCTCTACTCGCCATAAATCTAATTTTTTATTATAATATATATCTGAGATAGAAGAACAATAGAAAAAATAATTGGAAGTTCTTCAGAAACTTCAACAGCTTATAGATTCTACTACTTTGTCAAAATGAAATGCGTTTCAATGAAAAATTAAATTTGTTAAAAAGATTATAATGAAAAACGAGTTTAATTAATTGATTGATTCATATTAAAATACCGATAGTTTGTCTTTTCACTTTATTAACGCTTATCAGGAAAATGATATTAACTGCTTGATATTCGGCACGCGCCAGGTGCATCTATGTTATGTCACAGTGTGCTAGTAGTTTGTCCACACGATTCACCTACTGTATAGCGTGCGGTGTTAACCATGTATCGGTTTATCCACGCAAACTCACCTTGCGGCTTCCGGTGTTAGCTATACGGTTCAACCCAATTCCTACCGAAAATTCTACCCTAGACCTGTACATCTGAGTCTGCTCGCCACATTTTGACCTTGTGAAACGCGCGTAAAATCGTAGCAACCTGCCGGTACAATTAATCTTAACCGGTGCGATTATAACTTTTATTTTAATTCCATTACAATAATGTTAGACGTAATAATATATACGATTCTAATATAAGATTAATCGACGATCCGAATGTTTGTTACTCAATCAAGCTGGTCTTCCTGACTTTTAACCAACAATTGGAATGGAGAATGTGCGAAGACTGAATGAATTTTTCATTATTCGATATGCATTTTGTGCTTTAATCAATTTTCATGAAATATCGTTGATTGTAACTTGTTTAGATGCAAGGGATTTCAAAATTTTATCATATTTTTATTACTTTGCTCTTTGAGATCCCAGCTAAAATTTTTAACTTTCCTTACTATAAGGTACACTGTTGTTAAAACGTTGTATATCAATAAATATATGCAACAATATACTCTATGAGTAACGAAATGTGCATGTTACAGAAATGGGTTCGGACATTTTCTTGAACGTCTATTACATATACAGGGTCGTCCCTTCAAGTAAGGCCACCTAAATATCTCTTCGGCTTATTGTGATGCTAAAACTATTTCTTACGTAATGTGCATGGTGTCAATGGACCAATATCTGGCAAAAATCTTTTTTCCAAAGGTGTAGTTCCATTCCATATATTTATTTCCATATATTTAGTTCCATAGTTCCATATATTCCATAGTTCCATAGTATACATAATTCCATATATTCCATAATTCCATAAGTGTTTGAATAGATATCTAGATGGCCTTACTTAAAGGGGCCACCCTGATAATAATATAAACATAAATATATATAATATACACATTATATATGTATAAACATGTCAAGCAACAAGAAAATGTCAAGCAAGAGAAATTCCTGGCAGTAGAATTTCTTGACTTACAATTAGGTCTTTTTCAACGTTATCTCGTTGCTTATGTAAATTACTTCATCAGTGATTTACGAAATACCCGCTGTTAGCATCTTGAAAGAAGATTAACGGCCGGTGCCTGAAATCGTTGCGAAATTTTCACGAAGCTCTCTGCTGTTTATGAATAATTAACGCTCGGCCGACCTTATAATTTCGCCTCGCGATAATACGAATCACTTTTGCTTTTTTACGATAACGCGTTGCTCTCTTTTCCTTTCGCACAAGAGAATGTCGCCGTAAATACTATTAATCTTGGCCCCGCGTAAAATATGCTGTACAAAGTTGCGAACGATGATAAAACAACAACAGATAAATATTCGCGATAGCATGTGCCACGATTGTGATACGTGACCGCGGTAATTTACTATCATAATCTTTTTTTTAATTTCCTTTGTGCCGGAGAATTTATATTCACGATTATGCTTACCTCCTTTCTTGGGAAAACTTGCGTCGTAACGTGCTGCTTTTACGAAATAAAATCAAGATTATGTAAATGATTTAAGAGTCTTAATTATTGGAAAATTGTCAAATGTAATAAAGCTGTAGATTAAAACGGCAGAAGTGTTGTTGAAATATTTGAAAAACGGAGGAAGGATAAGAATATGAAACTTCGTAATGTAGTTTTTTATTATTCAAATATCCGTAAAATATTTAACACAAAGGTTTACGTTGACGGTAGCCACGCAGTTTTCTGAATTTCAAAGACAATGAGGCCGTTCTTTTGTACCGGGAAACCCCATTTAAAGGCTTATTGTTAACGCAAGAACAACGCGGGAACGGCGAGATGGATTTTCCGTTTACATTGCGCTTCGCGTTTTAAACATTCAAGTTAATTAAATCCTTCGAATAAAGAATTCAAATGCTTATGAAAAATTCATTATACCTCTGATTGTTTTACCTTGATGGAAGATATTAACAGGTAACCGCTTTTTGACAGAAATCCCATTCGAGCATCCGATAAAGCGTGGGTTATCAATTAACGAGATCCTTACCGTTTCCTTGCACGATTAAACGAACTCTGTTCGAGCAGAATCAAACAACCCGACGTCGTCAGATTTAACCAATCGCGCTCGAAGAATTATTCCACAAATGTTCGGTGAAAAAGAAATTAAGTATATGTAAATTAATGTAAGAAAATTATTATTCGTTTTTCAATTAGTTAATCAAAAAATATTTTAAATTAATATTGATAAATTCAATTAAATCGGTAATACATTGAAGCAATAATTCTATTATAAAATAGTAGTTCTATTATAAAATATTCTATGTTCTATGTATAAAATATTCTATAAAATGTTCTATAAAATATTCTATGTATTATAAAATATTCTATGTTCTATTATAAAATAGTAGTGGACATCAGTCATCATCTCTCGAGTACAAAGGGTTGAAAAACATGTTCGCCAAGTTCACAGCTATTTGAATTTGTCTAGCGCGTTCAGATGGAATTTGCTTTAAGTAAAACAAGGAGCATACAATGATCAATTATTCTCGATCGGAATAGAGACCATAACTTTGGCCGATCATAACAAAGTGGTCGTCGAGGAAAACGGAAGGCGGGGCGGTAGAGGGTTAGGAGACGAGGTAACGATTCCTCTGGCCCCAGTTCGCAATTATAACTCTCGGTAAGGCGGGGCGAGGCTGCCGATCCGGAATCGAAGGTAATAAAAGGGAAGATCGAAGAGTTAAATGATTGGAGGCGCGAGAGAAACGGGATCGAAAGAAAAAGCGGGTACGCGACGCATCGCGACGTCCACGGAGAGGAGCGTAATTTTCTATAATTTAATAGTTGAAATTCCCTCCGCCTTTATCTTTTCCCTTTCGTTCTTCCGTTCGGCTAGGTTTCAGCCATTTCACCGTTTCCGGGATTTGAAATGGGGAAAAAGGAGAGTAAACGGGATGAGAAAAGGGTGAAACGCGGCGTGTTTCATCGTGATTAAAAAGGTCGGATACCCCC
>SHCU01001720.1:0-15466 GCA_004307685.1 Ceratina australensis | reverse complement strand
AAAGCTTCTTTTTTTCAGTCGAAAGTTAATCGCCTTCGCGTGCGAGATAACATTTTCATCCAATTTCGAGGAGAAAAGATTTCGAACGAAGCCGAACCGCTCGGTGCACTTTCACGGATAACTGACCTACTGATCAAAAGCCACCGCGAGAACATAAAAAATAATAAAAAGGTATATGGAATTTAACGTCTTAAAAGCCAAGCTTTCTATCGAACCTCAAGAATACATTTATCAATAATGCAACATCGGAAAAGCCTCCGGATTGAATCCGTGCCCGCAATCTTTCTTGCGATCCACTCGGAGGAGCCATCGAACCGCGAGCCCCGGACCAAAGTGTTTCTAAAAACTTCCCGGCAGTTCACAATCTCGCAAAGCTCTCCGAACGACGCGAGCTACCGTTATTCTCGCTTCCTGGTAACAATCTCGACCGGACGGTAAAAACCGTCGAAATTTTTGTCCATTACGGGGCATCCCGATCCCGCGGCAAATTACACGCGATCCACGAACGGGAAAAGACGCCGGGTAGAGACGATCACCCATCAGCTTTGTCTCCCCGGTCACGAACTCTTCGCACCCGTTTCCGAGCTTTCACGCGCGATACCGCGGCCCACCGACGGTACACACGGTGGAAGGAACAGAGCGCGGTTACGTCCTGAATTTCGAAACGGCTGCTGCCCGACCGAATAAGGAACGACCGCGTTTAACCAGTTAACTGTGTTCGACGTGTATACACGTCACTCTAAATCTCTATCGATTAATCTGCATCATAAGCGCATATATGCGCTCATTGCTCAAAAAAAGAAAAGATAGATTTTATCAATGTGATAACTGCCATGTGGCATTATGCTTTGACCATTTCAAACATTGTCATGTTGTGCAAAATAATTAGATTTTATTCCTCTCATAATTATGAATCTATAATCAAAAATTATAGATTATAATTAAATAGATATATAGATTATAACTATAAAGTTCTTTATTTATGTAATATGGCTTTTATTTTTAACATTTAAAAACATTTTCATTTAAATACAATCAAAAATATTTTTGGTGATAAGACCGAATTCTTCACTTTTCTGTGTGATGCAAATGGGTTAGTATTGATAATCTGTTTAAATATAAAGAGACTCGTATAAAACAATTGATTTTATTATAACATCGCTCACATGAATTCTGTAGCTGTTAGAGTTTATCAAATTAATTTATAGCATTCAAAGTACTAGATTTTTTACATATTTAAATTAGTAGAAAATAAGATTTCTAAAATTAAATTCTGCACTTAAAGGCTTAACGGTCGAACAGGCGCGGTAGGAAAAAGCCGAAGAGGGTAATCCCATTGATGGCGATCAATGTCAAGGGACGTCGTGCAAAAATGATAGCGCGGGCATCCGTTCGGGGATTCGTGAAGTTAAGTGTACAGCCGTAGCAGGCGGCGTTAACGAGTGGCATCGCTCAGTCGGAGCTTAAACCCTCGTTAGGAGGCTAACAACCGACCATACGTCTTGTAAATCGCTGGACCAGGCTACGCGCTCGGATCTACGAATTTATGCGGTCGTCGGCCGATCGAGCGAACTCGTTTCGATTCCAGCGCGACGACGCGGATTCGTGACGAGGAAACGAGGCGAGAAACGAATCGCGCGTCGCATCGCTCGGCCACTTTATGCCCGACCTTCCGTTCTTCCGTTCCTGGTAGAAATCTTCGGAAGATTTTTCGGGCAGTAAAGGAACCGGTCGTTGCTCGGTCGACCCGCCCGCCCCGTGGAAGGGGAAACGGTCACCGCTCGATTTTCAATTATCGTGGCCACGTTTACGATTTAAACGATCGTACCCGGGACCGTTATGGGAGCTTGTTCCCCGGGAATCGATCGCGCGCGGACCGGTTCTCGACTCGTACGGAATCGAGTTTGGATTACGCCTCAACGACGTCTTCCATTCCCGGTGCTTGGCTTCTACTCGTCGTCGAACGAGAAGCATCGTTTTTCCGCGTTCCGATAACGCTCCGTGAAACGACAACTCGTAATCTCATTTATCGTGGACCCTGTTTCCACGGAAGACAGGCAGGAAAAGAAAGGGGGAGAACGAAGGACTCGGCGATCGTCCCGCTCTCTCGCTCCCGGCTGGTTTTCGGTGTCGAGAGACGCCGCGAGCTCCGATATTAGAAACCTTACTGACAACTCGTCTTTATGCGTTCACCGCGGGCAGAATTGCCACGCCGGCTGGATCGTGACCAGCATTCGCCCTCGCGACAACCGCAGGTATCTTATTTTCGCGCGGGTTCGACGAATCGAATCAACCGAATCGCACTAATTTCATCCGCCGCCGGAGTCGGTCAGGAAGCAATTTCTCCGCGAAAACTTGAACGCTCCTTCAGGTCGTACGAACCGTGAGATCACCGTCGAAAGTTTCAAACGCGTAATAAAAACATTTCGACGTTCGGCGAAATTACGGAATCGGTCCAAAGAATCGAGTCAAAATCGCGTTTACGAACTCTTCGATCTATCTCGACAATAATAATTCAATTTCTTTGAGATCACTCTCGATACGAGGCACGGTTGTATCCCGACCCCGATACTCTTTAGTATCTATAGTTTTCTTTTCTCATCGTGCCGAAGTGAACGAGTTACGGAACGAGATTTGTGCGGCCGGTAAACGGGAGAACAGAGCGATTGTTAGAAATGTATATTCGTGTTAGAAATGTATTAGGTTGGGGAACTTTTTTGGAACGGATGTTTTTTCGACCAAAGGATGCAAGAATGTCAAATTCTGAGTAAAAGAGTATTAACGTTCAGTACTCGTAAACCTAATAATTAACGAGTTATTGCACTTTATTTCCTGAACATTTTCTTCGCGTAATTTCAAGTTACAAATTCAACTTTATCATATCAGGGGAATAAGCTCGTAGCGTTTTCATCAAAAATGAAGATGATTGAGAATCGTTTTATGATCGTAGTTCATTTGTTCGGCTAATTCACTACTTTTTCAGTGACCGTTCTTTTTTAAAAGTGCTTTGGGACGCTCTTCGTGGAATTCAGAAGGTCCTCCCCTGCGGGGCTTGTCTTCGACTTCAAAATTGTGTGCACCTTAAAGAAGTTATGTTTATCCATACGAAGTAATAAACAGCAATCGATAAGCAAATTCTTCTCTGGAGTTCGCGATTTTTCCAATAGCGATCCATGATCCAGTTTTCGAAATTCAATCGTACGATAAGTAAATTAGTATCGGCGATTAATTTACGCGTCACCCGTTCGTAGACGCGAGGCATTGATCGTTATTTTCGGTCGAACCGCGGGCGAGACAACGGATACGTAGAGTTTAGATAGAAGGAGGGTAGATGAAATCATATTTCGTGCTGTCAGCGGTTGAACTGATGGAAGAAAGCAATACTCTTACTCGGATGCTGTTGGAACATATGCGACTTCAAGTCGAAATGCTCAAGAGCTTTACAAGTGTCACGGCATCATCTGTATCGCGGTGTAGGGTTGCGAAGTCTGCCAGAGGGTTCGCTCTAAAAGCAAATACACTCGCGCGAGCACTGTAAATCGAGTATAAATAAGCTATTCGCGAATCTGCCGATAGAATCCTTGCGAAGCGAAGATAAATAAAAACTTCCCTTTCTGTAAAAAGATCGTAATAAACTTACGCAAACATTTCGGTAATTTTCCAAATGCTTGCTAAAACATCAAAAAAATTCGTTCTCTTTCTGCGCGTAAATGTACGGTTTAAAGAGCACTGTAATTTGGACGGTGTACAGTGGGTTTAACGTTAAGCCGAGCTATATTATTCATAATAGCAGAATATAGGAAATGTTTTAGGTAATCCGTGAAAGGATGTTAGGCGGGTTTAAATCTGCTTATCTGGGGATTACTATCACCTGTCCATTTGTGTGTGGCGCGAGCTTAAATTTAGAATCATTAACTCTCTGAACTACATGCTTAAACTCGAAAACTGATTATAGCGTAATTTAACGTTTCGAATATTCCGCGTCCGATCGCGTTAACATGACGCGTTCAGGAAAAATGTTGTATCGAGAGAAAGAGAGCGGCGTCATTTCCCGAGGCAATATAATTCCCCTGTTGTTGGACTTCCACGCATTATCCCTCGCGGCAGCCGCGATAACGACACCTGTATCGCGCGTAATCTTTATTTCGGCGAGCATGCAGCGGCATCTTTTATTTGCTTTGTGGTTAGCTCGATTACGTGACGGCTGACAGGGAACGAAAGTTCGCGTGACACGGAGCAACGAGTAATTAAAAGACCTTTTCGAGCTGTTCGTTCGCCGGCTCTTATGCTCGTGTGCTCGTTTCGCACGCAATTCCAAAGCACCCGCAGTTACGTTGCCCTCCGCGAGCCAAAAATGATTAACACAGTAGCTGGCAGCTTATCGTCTCTATACGAAATCACGATAGTCGTTTGCATCAAATTTTTCCATATTTACCCGATACGTTATTAAGTAATTTTCTAGGATCAGGGAATCGCACGAGCCCGTTCGTGAAACGAATGAATTTTAAGGTGAAACACACAATGTACAGCTTCGGACAATTATCCTGGACCCGCCACTGCTTATGTGTGAGTCCCCTATTGGGACAATATTCAAAAGTAATAATGAATCTATGCCTCATTTTTTCAGTGCTCTATCTGGCATTAATGCTGCTGGCTCCTGACATAATTTTGATGTTTCGAAATGAAAACAGTTTTAACCTGCACCTTGACACACAATTACTAACGTAACATTAATCAATATTACTATAAGTATATAAACAGTAAGCACTTACAACTTAAAATCTTAATTAAGAAATAAATGAATAATAAACTCTTACGTCTTAAAATCTTAATTGAGTCAATATGTAAATAGGCAATAAATAAGTATAAGAAAATATAAAAAATAAAGCCATAAATAAATAAGTGAACAGAACATTTATTATTTTCTTCATTTATATATTGCGCAGCTTTTCGCGTATTTCTGCATTCAGCTTCGAAATAAAATTACGTTAATAATTCTTTATCAAGATGCCGGTTAAAACTGTTTTTATTTCGTAACGTCAAAATTATATCATTATATTCTGTTTATATACTTATTATCTCAATTAATACTTATAGTAATATTCATTAATGTTACATTAGTAATTGTGTGTCAAGGTGCAGGTTAAAACTGTTTTTACTTCGAAACGTACAAATTGTATCAGAAGCAATGAAAAAATGTGGTATAGACTTATTACTACTTTTGAATATTGTCCCAATAGGCGACTCGCACATAAGCAGTAGTGGATCCGGAATAATTGTCCGAAGCTGTACATCTCGGACCTCGTTAAACATTTTTACATACGGCAGCGAACGAAATGTTGCTGAGAGAGAAGCCGATGTATAGAATTTTCTTTGTTTTATTTTATACGATGAAAATTTGACGGATCGATCGGCGCGCATTCGGTAAAATTCAGACGGCGAGAGGAAACGGTACGAACGAATGCAAATGCCAGGAAGAGCACGGCACGTCCGGATTTAAGCAACGAGACGTACGTGACATCGTGTATGTTACAAGCGATTAAGTTCTCTGCGGTACCACGGGAGCTCGTAATGCGTGTTGCGATCCAGGGATACGCGAAAAACGTACGGGAACCGTCGGCGCGCGTTTCAAAAGATTCTCGCTCGATCCTCATTTACGCGCGCTCGGTAATAATTGCGCGGCCGAGTGCTCGTTGGAGCTTGTTCGAAGGAAGGAAGGACAAAGGATCGGCTGATACGCGATTTCACGAAGATTAAATTCAAGTTTCATAATAGGACAGAATAAAATGGGGGTATCGCTGATCGCGGCGAATATATGGAACGCGATTACGTGTTATATTCGTTTTAAGAATGAAACGTGAGCAATCTCTGCGATCGTACACAATTTCCCCTCACCTGCGACGGTAATTCCCTGTTAAGGGACGAGCTTCCGTCGGGCTATTGTATTCGCCCAGAGAGAAACGCTCATTACACAAATACCGTGAAACGGGACTTTTAAGGGCGGCCGCGATTACGCTGGCAGTCAAAAGTGAATAATTTAGGAGCAATTTTTCCGACGACCCGGAAGAAACCTACCGAGAGATACGTTTAAACTGTCCCAGAATGCGGCCGTTGTCTCGTCCGCTCGTCACGTATTCCATACGCGTACCTCAGATACATCGAATACGGCCGGGAAGAAATGACGTAAAAAATTATACAGGAGAGATTTAACGGTGCAGCATGGCTCGTAAATTAATTGTCTGAAAGCAATTTACATGTATGTAAAAATCTTTTGAAAGGACTCTTTTCAAGAAATCCTTGCGATGAAGAGTTCTGTACGTGGATGAAATGATCGTTCTGATGCTCTAGCCAAGGAAGCTACCAATATATAGTATATGTACATATTGTATATGTGTATATAATAACATGTAATTTAATAACGTTAGTAATGATAATAATAAATTGGAAATTTAATAATATTCACTGCGAACATTTGATGAAATAAATCTCTTAGATTTTTTCAATTGAAATAAAAGAAAAGATGCGTCGTGGACATGAGTTCATTCGAGGGGGGTTAAATATTCAGATAACCACCGAATGGGACTCATGATCCAGCGGTACGTCGCGTCTATCGTAGCGGGAACGAAAGATAAATAGTAGCGGAGGGGGGCCAGCGGGCCGCCCTCGCCCCCGGGGGCATTACGTCGCTCGTTTCCTTTCACGTGCAGGTGTACCTGGAATTTGCATCGTCGCGCCGGTGCAACGTCCCATCGAGCGGATATCCCGATGCCTGTCTACGCTCCCAGCTTCCGTTCCGATGGTACGTACATCAGCCGATGTTTCAAAATGCGAATGTTGTGTTTCGGGCAAAAAGAAATTACCGATTCCATCCGAAAAATGATTTTATTCCATCTCGCACCGGATCGACTTCACGTTCGATACACGCAATGACGATCACGATTGAAACCGTGTTACTCTATACGGTTTGAATTTCTCGCGTTTTGGACGGGAAGTAAGTCGCGTGATTTCGTTAGCGAAACTATACTTGCCGTCGCGTGCCGACTGTTTCGACTCGTTTATTTTTTATTTTCTAACCAGATGTTTCGAGCTTCTTTTCTCAAGCCCGGCCTTTGTAGCCAGCAATTTTAATTGTGGTTGTAATTACTCCCGGCCAGATGGGATAATAATCAAACGAGGTGGAAAAGTTGATGTAACCGTGGCGATAAGAACGAGCTAATTTTACGAGAGCTAGTTTGAAATTAAATGAAAAGCCTATGGTGACTAAGCGCTTATGACCGGGCCGTGATAACAATTCGTTGCGCGATAAGAAATATTGCGAAAGGGAAAAATTGCTTTGAAAATAATGAAAGGGTTTAATTACAGCCAGGACGAAAATCGGCTTCTTTCCGAACCGACGAAGTCGACCCGATATCGTTTCACGGTTATGAAATGGAAAATGAAACAGTTTTTAGTTTCATAGGAACAGGCGAGTTACTTCCAGCAGTTTCAAACCCGATAAAGAAACGAAAAATAATCAACAGAGAATAGCGGCAGTCGGCGCTGATAACTTTAGCCGGCGCGGGAAAAGTTGTGTCAACTTGGCGGGGAAAATATTTTAAGAGAAAATTAGGTTTGCTAAATTAAGTTTCGATGTAACTTTACCGATGACCTCGATTTCGTTTTCCGCAAACTTTTTCACGTGCCCTGCGACCGTGTTTTAATCAAAATTTATTTGCGACGCCGATACCTATTACCGGACACGCTAACCATGTACAAGTGTCAACTTGATAAACTTTCTCGTTCGACGAGTAGAAGCATTTTTATTATATTAAAATTCCCTTAACTCCCAGGCCACGTGTTTCGGTTTATTTTTTCGGTTATTAAAAGCCGTACCGTGTAGGGAATTAATTGAAGCTAACTAGAATATGAAATTAACCGTGATATATTTAAAAAATGCAAATGCAATCTCGGGCTGCCGGCTCTGTCTCTACACATTTATTTTCCATTTGCAAATCTAATAACGCCCGAGCGAGCGGAATTGGAAAAATCGTTGGCGGTTACCGAATTAGGATCGTTCCCCTAAGGATTCTCGCTTGAAATCATTTCACCGTGTATATTTCCAAGGAAGCGTGGTAATTTCTCGAGACAGGAAGCGTTCAACGTTCCCGTAACTGCGTCTAATTGAATTCGGAAGCGCATATGCCAATTGTTCGTCGGTGCGCTGACATACTGATATCCAGCAAGCCGGGAAATATTCCGGTATCGATCGCCGCTACCTGTGAAACTCCCCGCGAATATGTACAGCGCGGAACCGTCGCCGATGAAAACTTGCTCCAAGTTAGATTCATCCGAGAATATCGTACGAAAAGAGTCCGCGTTATTACTCCCGTGGAACGTGGAAGCTATGTTTCTCGTCTCTATTTTCTTTCGCATTGTTTCATAACTTAATGCGCTAATATCGTGTACTTACACCTTTGGACAATGATACCTCCAACAGAAATTAATAACGTCATTAAGCATGAAACGTCCGATTTCAGATTGAAAGTTTGGTTTATTATATCTCGGGCAAGAAATAATATAATTAATCAAAATATCCACCTAAGCTATCAACACAGTGTTGCCATTTTAACGATAGCTTAAACGATGGGTTTGCTTCCACTACAACTTTCGAAAATGGTTTATTGTAAGTAAATTACTTTCTTACCGACTGAATATATGGGATATCGTTGCGTAATAAATTAGTTAAAAATCACAAATTGGATCAATATTTAAATAGCAATCTTCTTCGCGGGATGTAATAAATAACTCGTCCAGTTACGAAACTATTCAAACAATTTATGTTCATTTGCGATTAATATTCCACTGTCCTCCCTTGTGCTACCAATAAACTCCAACTTTATCAGCTTATTATGAAATTGAATAAACTTTTTCGATCAGCTTGGGAATCTCGCTAGGAATTTCATTTGCTGTGCAAATAATTATTTCTCGTTGGCAAGTTTACGTGCGTGCGCCAGACGTTAAACAGTTTTGTAAAATAGTTAATTGGAAAGGAATTTTCAAATAGATTTTTCCCGTACGTTCGGACTAGTGGATATTTTCGTTTTTGATTTCTTTCGCAGCGGAATCCAAATGGTGTCTCTTAAGGATACGGGAAGATGTTACTGCGGGCGGACAAGAAAAGACGACAGCAGCCTGTAGTGCATCTACGAGAATTCTCAGGTTGAAATGGGGTGAGTAATAACCGAGACAGAATACTTGAAATATCCTATTAAGCGAGAAATAAGAACCAGTTTGATATGAACGTCTCAGTAAATAGATATCGAGTTCTAACAGGAATAATCAATTAGAAATTGTCATACATAAAAAAGACTATTAATATTCTTATTTCTGGACCACTAATCCGTATGTATTTGTGTACAGCTTCGGACAATTGTTCTTAGTCAGCTCCTGCTGATGTGTAAGTCCTCTAGCGGGATAAATTTCAAAAAGAATAATAAATCTGTGTCTCATTTTTTCAGTGCACGATATTTTTATTATCTTTTTTTTAATTTCGGAACGTCAAAATTATGTCAGCAGCATTAATGCCAGACTGAGCACTGAAAAAATGAGGCACAGGCTCATTACTACTTTTGAATATTGCCCCGCAAGGGACCCACACATAAGCAACAGCTGGTCGAGAATAATTGTCCGAAGCTGTAGATCTAGAAATAGAGAATCGGCTCGCCTAAAAGGGACTCGTAAATAATTTCTCTCCTCATCTGTGGTAGCCAGCTGTTCGCTTGTATGAACTTTCCTTAGGATGACAAAATCCAAGATATTTATTTGAATTTATTAAAATTGTATTTCATATTCAATATTATTAATTATATCCAATATTAACCCTTTGGCTACGGATTTATTTGAGAAAATATTTGCATGTGGACCGGATATAATTTTTGGTTTGACGTCTTAAACACGTCATCCGCTCCCAGGGGACAAAGTGAGTGACGTGGCTCGGACGTCAAATGTACCCAACGGGTTAATTGTAGTTTTATATTTATTAAAATCGTTTTCATTTTGAACCGTAAATGTGATGTAAGGATTTAAAAGCTTGCATCGAGTATTGAAAATCAGGGTGAAAATATATTATTCCTCTTGGATTTTGTCATGTTAGGCAAAACTCACGCAATCAAGAACTGGCTATGATTCACTGTCCCTAGCCGTAATTTTCTTGAACAACTCGAACATTTCGATCGAGAGAATTCGAGTTCGAAGTGGTCGTCCATGCTTCACAAAACTGAATTGCATACAATTTCCGTGAACTGTTCTTAGGAGAGGTCCCCAGAGATGTTCGACAGGATTGAGATCCGGTAAACAGGTCAGCCACTTCGAAACATCTCTATCTTTTCAGATATCATTAAAATACACGTTGGTTTATGGAAATTTCGAAGCGACGCACTTACCGTCTTCGGATGTGAAATCCGTTCAGTCTCCCGGTCGAAATTTCGTTCCGGCAAAAAACCCATGAGCAAAGCGCCGGAATTCATCTCCCTTTTGATGCGTGTAAAACCGGTGCGTACACGCTATTGAGCAGAGCACACAGAGCTGTGTTCGCAACCAAATTTTGATTTACATTCGCATTGTCTGACCCGGTCCGATTTTTTTCAACAATCATGGTATCACGAGTCGTGCAATGGAACCTACGCGTTTTTTAATCTCCACGAAAATCTCTCGTCTATAGATGCTTTTTAACACTCGCTAACCCCCCGTCGTCCTGCGCTCGCCTGTTTTCAGTTCGCATCGCGTCCCGTGAAATCTATACTATCGCGCGTCAACGCGATAGTTGTTCCGCGATTTCGAATCGTTTTGGTTAATTCCCATGGTTGTGGACGAATCGACCGTCAGCGGAACAAAGTGGTCGCTCGCCGAAACACGTTCATTGTGTGCCGACGATTCTACCGCCCGATCTCTTCTCTTCCTGTTTGATCAATTTGATCCGTTTGCACCCGAACGCTGCTTCGTGCGTATCGGTAAAGTATGAGAACTTAAAAGCGTGACACGCGCGAGCAACGGCCACGAACGAGAATACCTCGTCGTACATTTGGTCGCAAGGGTGGTCTGAAAATAACCCTTTGCACTCGAGCAATTATTTCGTGAATTTCTTACTTTTATATTTTTATCTTCATATCTCAAAACAGAATATTTGTTCAATTAGTTCTGTGTTGTTATCTTACATGGTATTACATTTAATAAAATTATTATTAATCTTTAAACCCTTTGCACTCGAGCAATTATTTGGTGTATTTCTTACTTTTATATTTTCATCTTCATATCTCAGAACAGAATATTTGTTCAATGAGTTCTGTTTTGTTATCTTACATGGTATTACGTTTAATAAAATTATTATCAATCTTTTTTCGATTTTTAAAATTAATGTGAATATTATATGATTAAATATCATTTAATTAAAGCGATGATCGTGAGTCACCTTTCTAATGCAAAGGGTTAATTGAGATACCCGTACAAGCGGGATAACCCATCGATGACATTTTCAGACTCGAACTCGCCTTCAGACTGTCTCCTGGCAATAGAATGTATATTACACAGAACTGAAATAAACGAAGAAATACTTGCGCACGTGGGTACGTGACTGACAAATGGAGGAATAAACGCGTGGACCGTTCATATTTTATAGCCGTAAAAAATGTGCGACAAAACAGTTTTCATTCCGCGGAAACAATAGAGCCCTTCGAGCGGGGCCGAATCCATAAATCAACAAGCCTCTGGTAAAAGCTTTTACACTAATGAAAAAGAAATTCCTTTACTAAACGGCCGTCGTAAATTTATACACGCGAAATCCTTTTACACGCCGGCTTAAGCAAATTAGAAACGCTTTGCGGATGGCAAAAAAAAAAGAAGAAACAAAATGAGGGGGGGAGAAACGCATCGACCGTCTGAGACCGGTAAAAAGGCCGGACGTTCGCGGGATTTCAAAAGAAAATCGGGATAAATTCGTCGTTCAACTCGGCGGTAGCATTTTCGTGGCGTGCACGCGGTCGCGTTAAACGTCTCGCGGTTACTCGCGTTAATTCGCGGTGCGAACAGGATGCGCGCGGCTGGCTGCCGCGGCAGGGTGTGAAAAAGTCATTCAGAAGTCGACCAGAACCCGCGACACTTTGCAAGAACCTCTTTACGCTTCGAGTATAATGCGCGCCGCCTTAACGGAGCGCCGCCACCGCCGCGCGCAAACACGCGACTCCCTCGTTTAAACGTGCACTTGTTAATTAGCATTAGAAGGGAGAACGTGAGCGGCCGTGCTTCTTGTTCGCTTAGCCGACGGAGT
The DNA here is from genome assembly GCA_004307685.1 of Ceratina australensis. NCBI lineage: Eukaryota > Metazoa > Arthropoda > Insecta > Hymenoptera > Apidae > Ceratina > Ceratina australensis. The sequence goes on along the minus strand of SHCU01001720.1, from coordinate 3,165 downwards.
GGCTGTTAATGCACCGAGCAAAAACCGTGGAAAGAATGGCAACTCGTTGATCTCGGCTTGTCTTAACACTTCGACGGCCGAAGTCACGTGTACGTGAGTTCACGAGCCAAATTCAAATGAAAAGAAAGTAAACGTAGGAAGTGGATGGATACAGACGTCGAGGAGATGAAAACATTTATCGCTTTAATAATTCTGATAGGATTAGTAAAAAGGACAAAAAAATTGAGTACTGATTAACAAGTCTATTAATACACACTAATTTTGGAAAGAGTCATGCCAAGAAATAGACTTCGTCGAGTTTGGAGATACTGACATTTCAGCGATAGCGAAAAATGTCAAGATTAAACTCATCACAGACCATTTCCAATATATGTAAATTTCGAGTCGTCCATAAACCAACAGAAGAATTTTCATTAGATGACGTCTGCCAATTTGACACAAGACTGACTAAATGTTCCGGCGGCAAGCGCAACTCTTTTTCCGAAACGTGTGGCCGTCAAAGTGTTAACCTTGGCCGTTGAGAGAAGAAAAACTACGGTTTTCCTCTCGGCGAGAGCTAATTGATTCGGACCGAGCGTAATCTGTTTCGAGCATTATTGAAACCGGGGCAACTTCCTTTTCTGAACCCTACGGCAGATTACGCGCACGCAAACGAATCTTTGTCGCTGCGCGACCCGCTGGTCTCGTGGCTAATTAATGTGCGGACTGTTGGTTTACGATAATGATGTGGAAACAGGCCGGGCTGACCGCGCGCGCGCGGAGAATGTAACTTAATACGTCTCATACGTTAAATGTTAAAGTTACGTACTTTTCTGGTAGTATCTAGAGTCTCGTGTGAGGTTCATTTGATCGCGGAGACTTGAATTATAGGAAAGGGATTGGATTTGTACCGGAAAATGATGTTATTTTTAAACAATAAAAGTAAAATTAAATAACCACCACTTTTGAAATCAACTTAACCCTTTACACTCCTATGTCGAGTGTGACTCGATATCAGTTTTTATCTCAGGAGCTCCTTTGTCGAGTCCCACTCGACATTTTTTCATCTCTAAATAAATAGATGTCGCGTACACGTTATTTTATTTTTTATTTCAATTATTTATTTCTTTCAACTTTATTTATTTCAATTGCCTTATTTGTTAGTTAGAGTAAGTTGCAATTAAAACGCTTAAAAGCGTTGGGATCTAGTGATAACGAAATTGAAAGAAAATTCGGAGTGCAAAGGGTTAACACTAGTGCTACCATAAAGAATAAAAATGAAACAAATATCGTTTTGTTATATTGCTAAAATTATACTAAATTAAAATACCAATGCCAACATTAAATAGTATTGAAACATGCAAGATATTAATATAGTATATTAGTGAGCAAAATCTGTCGGTAGATTTAGTATTAAACTAGGTTTGTATTCTATATAAGGGACGATACAATAAACTTTGGTTTTAACACAGGCTCCTTTATTCGAACTCCCTCCGCTCTGACTGAATACAATAGGTCGACGATTCCTTCGGTTAACTTAACCCCTTGCACTCCGAATTCTATTTCAATTTCCTTATGATTTTCGTATGATTTTAAAATGAGTTTGAAATTAGAACTGTTGAACGAGAGACCGATGGTTGGGTATTACTTTCACGTACACGTCCGGATATATCGATACGTCACTCACGGAAAGTTTGGTACGATAAGGGGTGCGAGGCTAGACGGAATTTTCGTGGACTCGCGTGACCGTGGCCGTGCTATCGGTGCTCATCGTTATGCCGACCGAAATGGATCCGATCAGCAATCTACGGCCTCGCGGTAGGTTTAAAAAAAAAGGTATATCACGCGACCGTCGCGTCACGAGAAATGAAATGCGTAAACTGTACGAGACGGGAATCAAAATGTAATCGAGTTGCCGCGCGCCGGGAGGACAGCGGGTGAAATGTGTCAAAATTTGACGAGTGCAGATGACAGCCGAAGAGGGATCAAGTTTATACTGTTTGAAAATTGTGTTCCAAGAGTTTATTTCGATAGCCGCGTCGCTGACGTCCCGGAGGAGTTGGCAAAATTTGTCATCTCTACGGTCGTTAGAACTTTTCAAGTGTGCCATGAAAAAATCAATTCGCGAGGGATAACACCGACTATTGTATATATCAGAGATTGGTCGAGAGCATAGGGGTGATTAACCCTTTGAGCTCGAAAGGTGATTCACGGTTTCAAATAAAACGTACGTCGTTAATCAAATTAAACCTAAATACTATAGAATTCATATATATACATTAATTTAAAAATTGTCGAGGATAAAAATAAACAGTAAGTTTATGATTTATAAAATAATCGTTATATAAAGAAATTCAGCAAATATTTGGGAAAAATTCTTCGAGTGCAAAGGGTTAATAATTCGCAACCCCTAATATTTTTACTCACGATTACACGAGAGTCAGGTGAAACGGTCACACAGATGAAAATGTAAGAATAGCACCGAGAGTTTTTTCGCTCTGCTCGAGCGATCAAGGGTTTTTGGTAGCGGCTAGTGGCAACGAGGGAACATTCCAATATCTATCTGTGTAGCTCGGGATTTTTCCGATTGTACTTGCAAAGCGTGGTTCACGTCATGTTTCACGGGGTTAACCGAAAAACTGTGGAATTAACTGGACCACGAATATATAGGAAAAACACGGATCATGTTCTCGGATCGCGCAGCGGCATTAAAATCGTTGGTAGATCGTTTGCGCGAATCTGCAGGATGAATTTCAGCCATAGGAAACTAGTCAATCGGTGACGGACGAAATACGAGAAATAACAAATATCGGGCGCAAGTAAATGATATCGGCGTGTAATGAACAATTAAATTCGTTAAAAAAAATATTTACACGCGACAGAATTGGCACTGTTGACTCAACAAATTTGCGAAATTCAGATTACATATATAGATATAGTGCAACATTTGGTAATTTTGGCTCTGTACGTACTCCTCGTATCAATCGCATCTGTCAATAATTGATATCCTCTGCTGTTTGTTTGGGAGCATTCAGTCATCCAAAAATAAAAGGAAAAAAATAACTACGCGGTATAAATGTGATGGAAATAAAAACACCTATTCTGAGCTCACTGATAATTTGATCGATCTTCGCTCGATGTCTATTTAATTGGATAATTGTTTGACAAATGCAACAGCACGAGAAA
>SHCU01001718.1:0-17113 GCA_004307685.1 Ceratina australensis | reverse complement strand
AGCACGTTGCTATTATTTTGCATCGTTACCCTGGTCAAGCGCGTTACATGCACTCACCTTCTCTACCGAGTCGCTGGCTCGGAGGGTGGCACCTCATCGGTTGGCGATCTTTTCTTATCGGATCACCGAAGATTTATAGAAGGCCCGAGGAGCGGGGGTTAGACTGTCATGACTTAACCTCGTATAGGTGGCAGTGATCTAGGGCGAGATACGTGCAAGCGAGGCGTGCACGCGTGCGCACGTGAACGGCACGGGGACGGTGTGAACGCGCGCGGCTCTGTGGCAACAGAAATTGGTAGCACTAACTGGAATTATCGCTTATAACCATGACGAACACGAGCTTGAGAATTACACGCTCGATTCGTTGGAGTGATGTACGTGGAAACACGGAGACTTTCCTAGTTGATTTACGCTAACGCTTGTTCCGCGGCCTGGTCACACCGGCTTCAAGTATTATTGGACATTGCGAGCCGTGACCGACCCCGTGGATATTTTAGCATCTAACGGATTGATAGAACTAACGTTGAAACAAAATCAAGTTATCGAGGATTTCCGATATAAAATTGAATTAACCCTTTGACTAATACGACTCAACCAGTTAACTGCGTTCGACGCGTATACACGTCAATTCAAATCTCGTTCGACTAATATCGATAATCTGTTTAAATATAAGGAGAATCGTTCAAACCAATTAATTTCACTATAATACCTTTCACATGAACCTTGTAGCTTTTAGAGTTTAAGACATTACATTTTTTATATGTTCGTAATAGTAGAAAATAAAATGTTGGAATCTGAATTCCGCAGTTAAAGGGTTAATAATTGAGGCGTTAAATCCTTTTCTCTTAGAGATATCGCGAAGTGATTCTGAATATCGACACGGGGGTCGAATCCTCTCGCGTGGCTCTTAAATTTCAGATCAGTACTAAGCCGTGGCGCAGCGCAAAGGGTAATCACGTTCCGGGATTCGCCAGCATCTCTGGGTAACTCTTTGGCATAAAAGAAAAAAAAAAGAACAGAAGGGATGGGAATAAAGAAAACGTCTCTCGTACGAACGAAACCACGTTTCCATCTCCCGAACGCATATACGACGAACTTGGGTGCAGGTAGAGAGCCGGTAGAGTTACGAAGGGAGAGTGTGGCGCGGACGGAGTAGCGGGGGGTGGAAAAACCATGGCGTCTCTCGAAATTAATTTTTTTTGCTGGCCGAGATAAAAACCTAACGAAGCCGCGGCGCGCTTTATTACGCGAAAGCGAACGACGGAAGAGGTGGAGCGAGGGAAAGATAGGGAGGAAGAGGGACGCGTGTATTCAGAGACGAGAAAAGAGATAGAGACGCAGAGACGGAAAAGGGGGATTGATATAGGTGTTCCCGGTGGCGATGGCGGAGTAAAGGGTGGGCCAGGGGTGGCTGAGACACAAATACGCTGAAAATTAGATTCATAACTTTTCTGCTGCGCTTTCGCGGCGGAACGACTAAAGGCTGGCCGGGCTAGTTAAAAATTCCGTGTGCCCGCGAATATCAATCCCTACCCACCCCGGGCCGAGAGCTCTGCCCGGCCTCGTACACGCCGGGAGATCACCTACGACCCCACTTTTTCCACCCCTTCCTTCCTTCCTTCCTCCGTATATCCTATACGGTTATATAGCCCAACCTGCGGGGCCCCGGGTTGTGTGTGCCTTTTCCTACGCGCCGCGTACACGCCTCCATCGTCCAGACGGCCGACCAGGAATTATCTCCGTTTTTCCGCAAACGCGATTAACCAGAAATGTCGTTTAGCAAACCCTCGGCGCGGCTCTCGCGAGCTGCTGCGCTAGGGTGCCTACTGCTCTCCTTCGGTTCTCGACTCCGGCTTTCCCACTCGACTCCGCCGATTGATAATTCACGATTAATCCGGCAAAAGAGCCCGGTTCTCTCCTCGCTACCTCGCTACCCTCGATTCGATCGACTCCCACGGTTTCTGATTTCCCCGCCCGGCGAATTTTACAGCCGCCGATGATACACCGAGCTCTTTTTCTTGTCCGCGAACTCCGCTCCTCGAATTCGAACTAGTTTCGCGGGGATCGATACCACAACTGTTGGGAATTTCGAATATTGGCATTGGCTTACGAATTCGGACGTACTCGAGGGATGTATTAACCCTTCAAGCGCGGAATTTCATTTTAGAAATCTTATTCTCTACTAATTTAAATATATATAATGTGGAGTAATTGACGCACAATTTGATTTTATAATTAATATGGAATTTACATTAACGTAAATTATGAATTAATCGACTAACCTAAAAACAGAGATTATGGGAGACAAAAATGGATTAATAGTGCTAAGAAAAATAAAACAATATATAACTGCTTTTACATTTATAATTCTAGAAGATGACTGTTAATATTAATGTAGTATCGCTTAATATTAAATTGTAAGATGAAGGTATAAACAATATTTCAATCTAAATCCATTATGGTAATTCGACATTAGATCATAGGGTGCCATACGCAATAAACTTCGTACAGACGCATAACCACAATAGCGATATATCGAGTATTCGTTCAATAGCATGTTTCGAAAAATCACTAAGTAGTCGATAGTGCCCGTCACTAACTGGAACATAAAGCATGTGAGATAAATTCCAATGCCATAATCTGCCATTAGGTACTATCAGTCACAGCATCCTTCGCGTAAAACTCGATAAACGATTAATCACTTTCTAATAGGGCAACCCGGGAGTAAACAGAAGCCGATGCTACCGCCGCTGCTGACCAATAAACGTATACGACAAATATTTGCGGACGCGGTCGTTACGGTATAGCCAAAGATAGCCGGGCGAAGTATAAATTTCAGGGGTAGGAGGGCCGTCGTTTTCGCGGGGCGCGTGCTTCATCGGCACGTGACAATTCGAAATTTTCGGCAGACGCGTTCAATTGGATTGGCAAAATGTCAAAGGCTTGTTAGCCGTTCGGTCTCTCCTCCGTATTCCCGCGAGCGAGCCTACACGTTCCGCGGAATATACATAGATTTCGAAAGTGTAATAATAATAAAGGGCCACGGCATTCCTTGGCGTTTGCGCGCAACCACGTACATCGACCGGGGCGATACACAGAGCGCGTTGAATTATCGTCAGATAAGCATTCCCCCGCGACGTTTATATTCGCGGCCGAACAAAAACTGCGCGCGCGTGTATCGCCCCGCTCGCGTCCAAACCCGGTGCGTTGCCGCGGACGGTTTATTATTACGCAATGGAACGTAATATATAATCCTGGAAGGTTCTTAGTTTGTGTTCCGCATTGTCGCTCGGGCTTTATGCGATCTCCACGCATTGTTCGGTGACCGCTTCCGTTTCCCTAGGCTTTTTAACCACTTCCACTCGGACAGAGTCCTCGCTCTGTATTTATCTACGTGCATGTAAAATTTTCATCCGTTTCGACAAAGTAAATATCATTAATTTTTTTAATCGAATTGTTGGCTATAAAATCAGTCGTTAAATGCATGATGTGAGAACAGAGTTCTTTCACATCCCCCTGATAACAGCTATATTGAATTTGTAAGTAATCAGATTTTTATTTATCATTTTTACCATTTTCCAGATTGAGGTTATCATTATCGTTCGATCGATTTATTAACATTTAATCAAAAACATCGTGACATTTTTAAATTGAAAATATTTGAAATTCGATATTGCGAAAGACAGACGTCGGAAATTAAGACAGTTTCGAAGTACCTTCACTCTTCACATCATGGCTGCATTTTTATACGTGCGTGTAAAATTTTAATCCATTTGGACCAAGTAAACATCATTAATTTTTTTAATCAAATTGTTGCCTATGAAACTAGTCGTTAAATGCCTGACGTGAGAACAGAGTTCTTTCGCAGCCCCCTAATAACTTCCATATTGAATTTGTAAGTAATCAGATTTTTATTTATCATTTTTACCATTTTCCAAATTGAGGTTATCATTATTATAAGCTTCATTTGTTAACATTTAATGAAAAACATCCTGGCATCTTTAAATTGAAAATATCTAAAATTCAACGTGGCAGGAGACAGACGTCGGAAATGAAGGCAGTTTGGAAGTACCTTCTCGCTTTACATCATGGTCAAACGAATCCTGTCTCACTTTACGTATTTTTAGATCTAAAATGCGAAACAGTTTCAATTGGTGATCAGTTCAAACGCGATATTCAAATGTTGACATGTTCGAGTCGTTAAGCTCGTTAAGGCAATTAGGACTTTTCTTTCTCTCAAGGTTTCCATCAACTTGAAGTTTTAAATATAGCAACGGATCTCGAATTCATAAATAACTGCGTGTGTTTAACGTGTAAATATATTTCCTTGCAAATTCAATTGATCGGGATGAATTCCAATATTATTGCGAAACATATTAACGTTGATCAAACCGAACTAAATTTCTGTGAAAACGAGCAAGAAAAGGAGTACGAGGCGGAGGGGGGGAAAAAAGGGTGCACCTTTTTCGAGCTGTGGCGAAATTACGTAGCCTTTCAGCTGGCCAAAAAGAAAAATCCCGTGAAAAGCTGGCTCTCTCTCTGCGAGAACGCAACTTATCAGTCCTCTCAGTATCCTCCGCGACGGAGCCCTTTCCACCTTCTCTTTTACCCGGGCAAGTATATGATATTTAAAATTAATCCTTCCTTTGTGCGGGCTTCTCGCTCGCTCGACTGTCTATCCGTCTGTCTTTTTATCGCACCGATATGGAGTCGTATGAATTTTACTCCATTATTCGTGCCGTCTGTGAGCCGGGCACGGTTCGTGGAGTCGCGAGAGAGCGCGGCGAGAGCCACGTGAAAAAGAGAGGAAAAATGTTCGGGAGGAGGAAGAGGATGAGAAGGAACGAGGAGCGCGGCGGGGGGATGGTTCATCTTTTTGTCTTTGCCACCGAGACCGCGGAGGCTTTCATTTCGAATCCTCAATCACCGCCGGTGATCAATCACAATTGAATTCGAGCGGCGAGGACGCAGCAGCAGCAGCAGCCTAAAAAAAAAAAAGGAAACGACTTCGCCGGGGAAGACCGAGTCGAAGACGCGGGACTGCAATTGGACGGCTCACGTCTCCGACGGCATATGCAATAACCTCGAATACCTCGCGATAAGCTATTTATAAAAGAGACATAGGTATGAAGTTGATGGCTTGACGTAATATTTCATTTTTTATTGCCTACCCTTTGACCCTAATAACTGATTTTATAGAACAATTAATATATATGTATGTTATGTATTTAAATTGTCGAAGAGTTAAATAATAGCCATGCCTCTGTACGTACAATAGATCCCATCTCTGCTAACTTCGAATACCTCGCGATAGCTAAGCCATTTATAAAAGAGGAATAGAAGATGATGGTTTGACATATTTCATTTCTATTACCTACCCTTTGACCCTAATAACTGATTTTATAGAACAATTAATATATACGTATTTGTATGTTATGTACTTAAATTGTCGAAGGGTTAAATAGTAGCCAAGCCTCAGTACATACACTAGAGCCCATCTCTCCGAAAAATCAAGTTTCGTGAGTTTAGTATCGACGTAACTTCGCTGCAACCCCAGGAGTTCTTTAAAAGAAAAAAATCATCGATGCCAGTGGTAGCGTCGAAGAGAAGTCAGATAGGAATCGGAGTTCGAGTGCCAGTGTCCTAAGGGTGTGCGGGAAAGAGGCTGGCCCGATGCCTTTTGAAGGTAGCAGGCCAGCCTGGCCCGGAGGATAATGCGGCGGAGCAAAGGATAATTCCCCGATACGGGGACGAAATCCGGGCAGTGGCATGACGGACGAGGGGGGGCGGGAGTAAAAAACTCTTATTTAAAAATATATTTACCGTCTGGCTCGCAAGGATCGGCCTGCGGAGCACGGTGTTTACCTCGTTGAGCGTGTGTGCACCCCCTCGCCCGCTTTATCTGGAGACGTAGGAACCGCAGGAGGCGCAATGGGGCCGCAGCCGCCCCCTCCTACACCCTCTCGTGGGTCGAGTCGTTATCCGCGGGTGCGTGTGTGCAAACATCGGGGTAGGGGCGCGTGCGCGGCCGAAGGAACCCGCGAGTGCGTTTCCTGGCCTCCGCAGAGGCCTTTCAAACCTTTTCGGCCACTCTAGAGGGAGGAAATTGCAACCCTTATGGGAACTCCACGACCCTTGCGGTGGACTCGATTGTTGTAGATTGGACGGCAGCTTGAAATTAGAGGGTTGTCTCCTCTTCTTTTTTCTTTTTTTTTTCATTTCGGGATTTTACTCTTACGGTTTGTTTTTCCTGCGATACCGGAAACGAGTACGCCCCGCGAAGAGGGGCGCGAATGGTGCTCCTCGATACAACGCCGCGATTCGTTCCCTCGGTTCATGAGATTTATCATTTTTCATATCGACGAAACGTACGATTCCTGAATTCAATTTAAACAGCACGTGAGACGAATGATGATCATAAATATGCAATTAACCCTTCCGCTTCGAGCGACAGATATACCCATATGATGTGTATAAAAGTACCATCTGTGTTCAATGACAGTTCTTCGTTGTCGACAGAACGTTTCTAACTGATTTCATTGATATATTGGATTAATCACATACTACACCTATTCTTTGGTGTTACACTAAGAACGTGCTTCCGTACTGGGACGACGGACTCGACTGCCGAAGCGAAAGGGTTAAAAAGAAATGACGAGAACACGTCGTGTTAATTAAACAGTTAAGAGTCACGCGTCTGCGAGAGGATCTGATACCGTTAAAATCGCGTTCAAATTGAATCGTACATTGTACGAACGATAACGGCCGGGTTACGTTCTCCGCCGAAACGTAGCATTGTCTAGCCACCCACACGAAGCATCCGAGCCGTAACTTTAATCGGACAACTGCACACACGCCGCTCGGTTATAGTCTGTATAGAGAGTAAGGTACCTGTGTATAATCACGCGCGAGTACTCGCGCTCGCGCGCCCCCGCGCGAATACCGTTCCGATTTCGAACTTTACGTCGAAGCAGCCCACGGAAAACGTATTTGGGGGATAGATGGATGAAACGTAACTATCAAAGTTGGCGATCGCAGCTTGACGGCATTTTCCCACCCTTCCGCCCGTACAACCGGAACTCCGAACACCCCTGGCTCCCCCCCCAGCCGCCCAGCCACCCCTTCACGTTCGTCCCCGACGCTTGCTCACAATTTATATTACGACCGAGGCGCGCATATAATTAATTTAATTAAACGCTCCGCGCTGAAAATCGTCCTATTAGTTCGGCAACTTTTGACGGCTGCTGCCTGCCCCATCCCCGGGCGCTCGCCTGTTTCTCTGGTTCGTTTTCTGCGCTTCTATTCATCCTCCTACCGCGTTTTCGTCGCTTCGCCGCCGACCGTAGGCAAGTCTCCTCACCGTGCCGTTGTTTCTCGTTTTTCCTCTTTCGCTTTTTTCCCACCACACGTCCGAGTAGCCAGTCTGTCGAAGCTAAGTTCTCGGATAAACACCCGAAGGGTTCGTTAACACTTCGTCACGTGTACCTTTTTACTGCCTCTTAACGTTAGAAAGACTGAAACTTGCAATTAGTACATACCTATATTGCCCAAAAGCAGTCGAAATGACTTAATTGTGAAAGTAGATGAAAGATAGTAGATGATAATAGATGATAAAATAGTAGATGATAGATGAAAAGCAGATGTGTAAAGAAATTTATTTAAAATTAATTTTTAATATTCTTGTATATTATTTACAATTATAAAACAGGTTATTAGTAAATATTAACGATATAAAAGAATTCTAAGAAATTGTATCGTTATATACATAATTTTTTTTCTAATGGAAACTAACAGGCAGTCAAAATGACTTCCTTAGGCAATCTAGCATTAAACGAGATGTGCTATATGGAAGAAGGGAGTACTTAAGGCTGTATGAGTTCTTCTGTAAAAATATTAATAAAACACTTAAGGTTTTACTAGAAAAAAAGTAGCCTGTTTTGCCTTACTTTTTTGTGCTGTCACCAATAGGCAATAGGGACCTGAAAATGCATAAGGTAATATACGAGTTTTCGACTAGAGGATGACGTGTAAGTCTAACATAACTTGTCCCGTTCGGTGGATCTCATCTTTCAGCGGGAGTGTCCTCGCGAGAAATTTCTTCGGGCGGTTTCTCGACTCGGCATCGCAGATTTATCGCCGGGGTAAACAGTCACGATATTACCAGCACGGTGCGCGGCGAAGACGCGTCGCAATATTTCTCCGTCTCTACCAAAGATACTTGTTGAAGCGGACTCTCAAACCGTCTGACAAATGCCGGTGTTTCGCGGCACGTCCAAATCTCGATGCGGAGTCGATTACTCTTGGCAGCCTCGCTAGAGCGGTGGGCGTTAATAGGTTAATTCTGATGACAACACGCCCCGATTATGCCAAGAGCAGCGCGGACACGGCTCATCGAGTACCGCGTTAGCCTTTCAAGTTAACGCGACGGGAAAAAATCGTGATCGATATTCCGTGTAATCGGTTTCCCTCCTGAGGAACAGTTGAACCAGCTTGCTTACAATTAGTTACGTTGGCCCAACCGCCTGGTCTCTTATTTTGAGTTGTCGAGTACTTGTCTTCGATGCAAAGTATAATAAATTTCTAAGCAATTCAATTAACCCTTTGACTTACAATGACGTCTGGGAAGTGTTATTCACTTTAAATCAAATTCGTACAAATTCCATTTTATTTGTAAGTTAAAGGGTTCAAACCTCATTTCAGTAACTCATTCTCAGATAAATCTTACCATTAACTCTTTAACTTACAAATAAAACGGAATTTGTACGAATTTGACTTAAAGACTTTACAAAGTTAGATACCTCCCAGACGTCATTGTAAGTCAAAGCGTTAATTAACAGAGTTTTCCAAAAAATCATAGTAAATTTCAGTATGATCGGATAATGGATTTCAATTTCGTGGCGTTAGATCCTATACGCGTTCTAATTGCAAGGCAGCTGCCAGGTCGAGGAGTACATTGGTTATGTTGCTAATTTCGATGGCCTAACCGCCTTGACCTCATCGTCTTTTATTTTGAGTTATCAAGTACTTGTCTTCGATTCAATTTCTAACAAATTTCTAAGCAATTCAATTAATCAACAGAGTTTTCCAAAAAATCGTAGTACATTTCAGTATGATTGGATAATGGATTTCAATTTCATGGCGTTAGACCCTACGCGCGTTCTAATTGCAAGGCAGCTACCGGTCGAGGAACTCGTTGGTTATGTTGCTAATTTCGATGGCCTAACCGCCTTGACCTCATCGTCTTTTATTTTGCGTTATCAAGTACTTGTCTTCGATTCAACTTCTAATAAATTCCTAAGCAATTCAATTAATCAACAGAGTTTTCCAAAAAATCGTAGTACATTTCAGTATGATTGGATAATGGATTTCAATTTCATGGCGTTAGACCCTACGCGCGTTCTAATTGCAAGGCAGCTACCGGTCGAGGAACTCGTTGGTTATGTTGCTAATTTCGATGGCCTAACCGCCTTGACCTCATCGTCTTTTATTTTGCGTTATCAAGTACTTGTCTTCGATTCAACTTCTAATAAATTCCTAAGCAATTCAATTAATCAACAGAGTTTTCCAAAAAATCGTAGTACATTTCAGTATGATTGGATAATGGATTTCAATTTCATGGCGTTAGACCCTACGCGCGTTCTAATTGCAAGGCAGCTACCGGTCGAGGAACTCGTTGGTTATGTTGCTAATTTCGATGGCCTAACCGCCTTGACCTCATCGTCTTTTATTTTGCGTTATCAAGTACTTGTCTTCGATTCAACTTCTAATAAATTCCTAAGCAATTCAATTAATCAACAGAGTTTTCCAAAAAATCGTAGTACATTTCAGTATGATTGGATAATGGATTTCAATTTCATGGCGTTAGACCCTACGCGCGTTCTAATTGCAAGGCAGCTACCGGTCGAGGAACTCGTTGGTTATGTTGCTAATTTCGATGGCCTAACCGCCTTGACCTCATCGTCTTTTATTTTGCGTTATCAAGTACTTGTCTTCGATTCAACTTCTAATAAATTCCTAAGCAATTCAATTAATCAACAGAGTTTTCCAAAAAATCGTAGTACATTTCAGTATGATTGGATAATGGATTTCAATTTCATGGCGTTAGACCCTACGCGCGTTCTAATTGCAAGGCAGCTACCGGTCGAGGAACTCGTTGGTTATGTTGCTAATTTCGATGGCCTAACCGCCTTGACCTCATCGTCTTTTATTTTGCGTTATCAAGTACTTGTCTTCGATTCAACTTCTAATAAATTCCTAAGCAATTCAATTAATCAACAGAGTTTTCCAAAAAATCGTAGTACATTTCAGTATGATTGGATAATGGATTTCAATTTCATGGCGTTAGACCCTACGCGCGTTCTAATTGCAAGGCAGCTACCGGTCGAGGAACTCGTTGGTTATGTTGCTAATTTCGATGGCCTAACCGCCTTGACCTCATCGTCTTTTATTTTGCGTTATCAAGTACTTGTCTTCGATTCAACTTCTAATAAATTCCTAAGCAATTCAATTAATCAACAGAGTTTTCCAAAAAATCGTAGTACATTTCAGTATGATTGGATAATGGATTTCAATTTCATGGCGTTAGACCCTACGCGCGTTCTAATTGCAAGGCAGCTACCGGTCGAGGAACTCGTTGGTTATGTTGCTAATTTCGATGGCCTAACCGCCTTGACCTCATCGTCTTTTATTTTGCGTTATCAAGTACTTGTCTTCGATTCAACTTCTAATAAATTCCTAAGCAATTCAATTAATCAACAGAGTTTTCCAAAAAATCGTAGTACATTTCAGTATGATTGGATAATGGATTTCAATTTCATGGCGTTAGACCCTACGCGCGTTCTAATTGCAAGGCAGCTACCGGTCGAGGAACTCGTTGGTTATGTTGCTAATTTCGATGGCCTAACCGCCTTGACCTCATCGTCTTTTATTTTGCGTTATCAAGTACTTGTCTTCGATTCAACTTCTAATAAATTCCTAAGCAATTCAATTAATCAACAGAGTTTTCCAAAAAATCGTAGTACATTTCAGTATGATTGGATAATGGATTTCAATTTCATGGCGTTAGACCCTACGCGCGTTCTAATTGCAAGGCAGCTACCGGTCGAGGAACTCGTTGGTTATGTTGCTAATTTCGATGGCCTAACCGCCTTGACCTCATCGTCTTTTATTTTGCGTTATCAAGTACTTGTCTTCGATTCAACTTCTAATAAATTCCTAAGCAATTCAATTAATCAACAGAGTTTTCCAAAAAATCGTAGTACATTTCAGTATGATTGGATAATGGATTTCAATTTCATGGCGTTAGACCCTACGCGCGTTCTAATTGCAAGGCAGCTACCGGTCGAGGAACTCGTTGGTTATGTTGCTAATTTCGATGGCCTAACCGCCTTGACCTCATCGTCTTTTATTTTGCGTTATCAAGTACTTGTCTTCGATTCAACTTCTAATAAATTCCTAAGCAATTCAATTAATCAACAGAGTTTTCCAAAAAATCGTAGTACATTTCAGTATGATTGGATAATGGATTTCAATTTCATGGCGTTAGACCCTACGCGCGTTCTAATTGCAAGGCAGCTACCGGTCGAGGAACTCGTTGGTTATGTTGCTAATTTCGATGGCCTAACCGCCTTGACCTCATCGTCTTTTATTTTGCGTTATCAAGTACTTGTCTTCGATTCAACTTCTAATAAATTCCTAAGCAATTCAATTAATCAACAGAGTTTTCCAAAAAATCGTAGTACATTTCAGTATGATTGGATAATGGATTTCAATTTCATGGCGTTAGACCCTACGCGCGTTCTAATTGCAAGGCAGCTACCGGTCGAGGAACTCGTTGGTTATGTTGCTAATTTCGATGGCCTAACCGCCTTGACCTCATCGTCTTTTATTTTGCGTTATCAAGTACTTGTCTTCGATTCAACTTCTAATAAATTCCTAAGCAATTCAATTAATCAACAGAGTTTTCCAAAAAATCGTAGTACATTTCAGTATGATTGGATAATGGATTTCAATTTCATGGCGTTAGACCCTACGCGCGTTCTAATTGCAAGGCAGCTACCGGTCGAGGAACTCGTTGGTTATGTTGCTAATTTCGATGGCCTAACCGCCTTGACCTCATCGTCTTTTATTTTGCGTTATCAA
Organism: Ceratina australensis; assembly: GCA_004307685.1. Classification (NCBI taxonomy): domain Eukaryota; kingdom Metazoa; phylum Arthropoda; class Insecta; order Hymenoptera; family Apidae; genus Ceratina; species Ceratina australensis. The sequence continues at coordinate 4,972 of SHCU01001718.1, read as the reverse complement.
GTACTTGTCTTCGATTCAACTTCTAATAAATTCCTAAGCAATTCAATTAATCAACAGAGTTTTCCAAAAAATCGTAGTACATTTCAGTATGATTGGATAATGGATTTCAATTTCATGGCGTTAGACCCTACGCGCGTTCTAATTGCAAGGCAGCTACCGGTCGAGGAACTCGTTGGTTATGTTGCTAATTTCGATGGCCTAACCGCCTTGACCTCATCGTCTTTTATTTTGCGTTATCAAGTACTTGTCTTCGATTCAACTTCTAATAAATTCCTAAGCAATTCAATTAATCAACAGAGTTTTCCAAAAAATCGTAGTACATTTCAGTATGATTGGATAATGGATTTCAATTTCATGGCGTTAGACCCTACGCGCGTTCCATTTGCGAGGCAGCCGCCGGGTCGAGGAGGAGCACGTCGTGAAGCGACGATAAATAGGAATCGCGCTCGATTTCCGACAGCGCGCGCGAGGGGATGTAGGTTGCACCGTGGCCGGCACTAAACTCCAAAGGCCAGTCCGGCTAGGCTTCTTGGAGCTTTGGCTGGCCGAACGGACAGATTGCGGCTGGCCAAGGAAACCGCCCTCTGATCTCACCCCGTTTTAGGATTACCGTTCCTTCCAGCCTCCGCCTCTCTCTTCCGCTCGTCTGTCTCGCTCCTCGGCCCGTGGCCCCGCCGCACCCTCCGTCATTCGCGTTCCTCTGTCCGTGCTTTGTCATTTGCTTAGGGCCAATCTGCGCCGGAAATCCCTTCGGTGCACCTTCTATCCAACAGATCGGTGATCGTGATTCGATGTGACTGCCGGCACAGAACCGGCCAATGATCGGGCCCGGCCGCAATCCCCGTGCTTATCGCACCACCCTACGCCGGACCTGTTCGCGCTGACCGCAGCTCCAAGGGGTTGCTCCCGCGATCGCCTACGAAAACTCAAGTTTTCGGGGTCTCTGATCTTAATCTACTGACACTTCCTCTCTTAAAGTGTCTCAATTTTTCTTTAAATATTCATGGAATTAGTTAATAGCAAATTAATGTTAAATCAATTGAATCTTAGATTTTATTGATACATCAGAAAGAATTGTTTTTATGTAAATTGTTTATTCTATAAAGAATAATGGTTTTATAAAATGTGTTTTATTTAAATTTACTGAACGATTAATTGTGTCGGATAGATTTGACCCATTTATATTTCACATGGTGGTCGAGCTGTTATCAATTATCAATGGCAACTTCCGCGCGCGTGGACCGGCCGATGATCGAAAGAAAATAGTTCGTCGTTCGATAACTGAGTGTTAGATCGTTCGTGGGTTGATTATCTTCAATGGTTGGCCAGCGCGTGGCAGCCGGGTTCCTCCGAGAAGAAATCTTTATCTGCCGGCTTCTTCCTCCTACGAATGGTGTTTCTACGCCTTTTCGAACCGCAGTAATAAATGACGTCGTGACCTTTCCAGAAAGTAGCACCGAGAGTTTCAAGAAACGGCGCGGTTGTTTGCCGGCCGTCGTAATTAGACCGCGTGACCTTGCACGATCCCTTTTTTTATAGCCGATTCAAACGTCCAAATCGATGAATTGAAATTCTTAAAAACGAACTATATTCTATTCTCATATTTTTTATCACAATTATGTTGCACGGGGAAATGATTTTTTTTTTTAATTAGTAATTAAGATAGAAGGTAAATAAACAGGAAATAGTTTTTTGGGGATTACTATATTTTTACGAGAAAATGTAAATGACTTTCTAACACTACATGAATCAACATTATGCTCTTGTCTTGATAATTTATTTTCAACGGAAATCACGGATAAATACAGGAAATTTAAATAATAATATTACGTATCAACTTTTAATACAATATTGCATTTTAATACAATTTAATTCGGAGCGGCTGTTATAAGACGTCAAATATACAAATCGGATACTACGAAACTTTGGAACGGATCCGTCAATAGGGCTCGATCGGACAATGTAACAATCCTGGGTCCCCTCGGGTGCCCTGTTATCGCTACGAAGAAATTCGACGCCAATGGTCGGTCGGCTCGGGCGTAGCGGGAAACTCGGGGTTATCTGCCACGAAATAAATAAGTTTATACATTTCGGCTAATCGTGCGGCACCGTTCGATCTCGTGAAACAGCTTACTGTGCTCCTCGACGCCTGTAAGAATGAAGCGGTCCAGCGACGACCGTGCCCCTCGATCCCGATACGTTGTGTTCGATCATTACCGAAGTGTCCGCGCGCGTTGCGAGTCGCGTTCGGTGTCCCTCTCTCCTCGATCTCTCACGGTGCCTACGACTCGAAAGTGAGATGTCCCTTGGAAACCGTTGAATATTCGCAGCGGTGAGCTCTCAGTTACAAAGTTTTAAGTGACGGTTTCGCGCTTCCGTAAAAAGATATCGAGTGATTCCTCGGGGTAATGTAGGTACACGCGAGCCACGTGGTGAGGAAGTTTAGTTAAAAATTCAGTGCAATTAGAGGGTGTCTACAGAGGGCCGTGTTTACATTCTATCGGGTAACATGAATCATTGATGAATCGTTGAAACGCATCGGGAATATCGATGAAGAAATTCCGGCTAAATGCGCAGAGCAGACAGGCCTCGCGAGGTGGCTGAGAATAATTCGAGGGGGCTCGGCGGCGAATCGAGATCTCGACTGGAGAATCGGGTAAGTTCTTCGATTTAATTACGGCAATTAGAGCCGAAAAGATTTCCCGTTTCTGTGCGCGCGCGTGCGACCGACCGATTCTCTCTCGGCTCCTCTCCTTCTTCTGCTTCTTCTTCCACCTCTCGATGCCGCCAGATCAATCGAATCAAACCCTCCGACCATTCAACGCAGCCACTCCGGACTGCCTGCCTTTGATTGACAGGGAAACTTTTTTACACCTTCCGCGCGGTCCTGTTGCGGCCGGCTCCGTCGTTCCAACCTCGTTTCCTGCGTTTGCTATTAAATCTGATGACTCATATCTTCTTCCGGATTCGATATTCAAAAATGATTCTCAGAAAATTAATTGAATTCGTGAAGTCTTTATTCATGAATTGAAATCGATTAATTAGTGATTATTGATGCATCATCTAAGTATTCTCAAATAATAAGAAGTTACAGAGACATGACCTGCTGTCCGATTAGTTTCGATATTTTAAAATGACTCTCAAAAAATGAATTCAAGTCTTTATGAATTAAAATCGATTAACCCGTTCTTCTAACCCCGAAAATGAATTCAAGTCTTTATGAATTAAAATCAATTAATTCATGATTATCGATGTATCATCTAAGTATCATGAAATAATAAGAAGCTACAGAAATCACCTCGAATCCGATTAGTTTCGATATTTTAAAATGACTCTCAAAAAATGAATTCAAGTCTTTATGAATTAAAATCGATTAACCCGTTCTACGATTGGCGCAGATTTTCTTTTTTAATCGGCATAGGTATTCTGAGCCTGGGAGGTACTAAGAAGTCGCAGGTGACTGATAGACATGACCTCCCATTTGAAATAAACATAAGCGTCTGTACGATTGCCACGTCATGGTACGTATGGCGAAAAATCTATAGCACATCGTTACAGCGTCAGGCGTCCGCGAAACTCGATGCGGTTCTCCTCGTCGCAACGCGAATGAACATTTATAGGTCGACGCCGGGGATCGATTCACGACTTGTCCAATAAAAAAACATCGTCTAATTCATCGCGCGGCTTCTGTCAGCGTGGCCCCGATCATTTTCCCCGCGAAATAATTACAGCCTCGGTTATCATTCCGCTAATTTTTTCTTCCTACTTTCGTGCAAGATCAAATAAAATAATTTCATCGTGCAATATTAATGATTATTGATCGCTGCGATCAATATCAATCTCGAAAGCACGCGGTGAATTCGTGCAAAAACCGGTGATTCATATCCAAGACTCATAACCGATCGGTGTTACGCAGAGATTGCAGGTTTCGTGATCTTCAATTAAGCCAGACGTCGGTTATTTGCGAATGTGATCTCAGGACAGCGTTTATTGAAACTTCCGGCGTTAGTCACTCATCAGCGGTCTGCGCAACCGAAAAGTCCGCGCCGATGGTACGCGTATCAAAAAAAAAAAACAACGTAGGAATTAATTCAGGTCCAGATTTATTTATGATTTTTGCTTTACCCTGACGCTGGCAATCTACGCCCGGACGGATGAGTCACACCTTTTAAATATTGCTCGCATAACTCGCGAAACGTAATAACAGTAAATACAAAAGTCGTCACGGGCGGGCGCGGTCATAAGTAATATTTAATGCCAACGTAATCAGAGCAAACTGCGTCCCCGCCTTATTGCTATTCCTAATTCGGGGTCCAACGAAATTAATTTATCTTCCAACGCTAATGCGTCCGCGAGTCGATTGCCGTCGAGGGCGGAAGAGGGTTGCAAAACTAGTTAAGCAAATAGACACTGTACCGAGAGAAAGACGCGAGACGACCGTACAGTGGGGGGGAGTCGACGATGGTAAGAAGGGAAGGTGAGAGAGCCGAAGTGAAAAGAGGGAGACGAGTCCTTCGCGCGGGGAGCCGGGGCAGAGATTACGTTTTTAGATCGGCTCCTTAACTTCTCCGGCCTAGGGATAAAACTGGTGGGGCGGTGCTGCGAAGGGATCCGATCGAAATTAAAATTAAAATTATCATAGGGACCGTCGAGTGCCTTTGGTGAGCCGCGTTCCCCGGTGTGCAGTTAGTTTTAAGTGGATGGATGCTAGTGGGAAAGCGCGTATCTCGTGTGCCGCTGATTGGAGCCACCCCTTCGAGTGTCCCGGGGTTCGATTATCGTGGCCTCGCGGAGTTTCCCCGCGCGATGGCTGGGAAGTTTTTCGAGATGTTTGTTAAAATCGGACGCGGACGAGGGGGTTAGTTTTTCGGGGTTGATTTACTCGGTTCGACGCGAGGAAATTTTGCTTGTTTGAACCGCGGTCTCGTCGCGGCAACTTCGCCGCGGGAATTTAATGCGAGATGATCCGACG